>JAVQJL010104127.1:0-13773 GCA_036024295.1 Nannoperca obscura
CCCCCCCCCCCCCCCCCCCCCCCCCCCCCCCCCCCCCCCCCCCCCCAGCGGGTTGTTTCTCACAGGAAAGAAAAGAAGTGACATTTGTGTTATTAAACCTTTATTATGTTTAATATTTGCTTCTAATGGTTAATATTTATGTTTATGACGTGCAACATTGCAGCTGTTATATATTTATTATGTTATATAATATTTATATTTGTTTAACATTAAATCGCTCTACAGCAGTTTTTATTTCTTTATTCACTTCGTTTCTTGACATTTGTTTTGTTTGTTTGTGATTTTATTGATCAGTTATTGATTTATTTGTAAAGCTGAATGCTGAGTTTGAACATGTGTATTCATATATTATTAATTATTCTTTCAGGCAAAATGTTGTCATGGGGAAATCAATAAAAATGATCAGCTGGGTTCATCATTGGTTGCTGTGAAAGTGGAATATTAGAGAATTTTATAGATTAATGAAATAAACATATTATTTATAAAAGCACAGAATTGTTATTTATATTCGATTGTTAATAATCAGTTTCATTATTGATCTGATCACCGGAATAAAGAAGCAAAATCACAATGAGGAGAGCGGGAGGAGGGCAGCACCTATCTCTGTGTGTGTGTGTGTGTGTGTGTATGTGTGTGTGTGTATATCTGTGTGTGTGTGTGTGTGTGTGAGTGTGTATCTCCGTGTGTGTGTGTATCTGTGTGAGTGTGTGTGTATGTGTGTGAGTGTGTATCTCCGTGTGTGTGTGTATCTGTGTGAGTGTGTGAGTGTGTATCTCCGTGTGTGTGTGTATCTGTGTGAGTGTGTGTGTATGTGTGTGAGTGTGTATCTCCGTGTGTGTGTGTGTATCTGTGTGAGTGTGTATCTCCGTGTGTGTGTGTGCGTGTATCTGTGTCTGCTCCGGGCTGCCGTGTGTCGGACTCTTCCTCCGGACTCTGAAGGTAAAAACTCTCCTTTTTCTTATTTGTGGGTGAATTCTCGACTTTTTTTGTAGTTTTAAACTTCCTGTTTGTTCAGCAGAACCTCGGTGACGTGTTTCAGGTTGATTAAAGGCTCGTGAAGTCTTTTTCTGATCACTTTCATTGAGCAGCGACAGAAGAAGCGGAGCCGCGTTCAGATCAGATCCACACTTTGATCAAATCCGGTTTTTAATCGATAATAAAAACTCAGTTTAACGTTTTCATGAAAACCTTGAATACAGAGATAAAGTGACGTCAGAGTGACTTTTATTTTATTAACTAGTGAAGAATATTTTAACTAATCAAAGATCGATTTAAACAGAATCTTTTTAATGAAACTCCGATAATCAATAAGTAACGAAACGTCTGAACGAACCGATGATTTCCAGTCTGATCGAAGTCATGACGACGTGTATTGATCAATATATCTGTCGTCATTAAACTGACCGCGGGCTCAGAGCGGAGACACTTTATTGGATCTGAAAACGTCGGAAGGTCGAAGCTGTTCAGGATGTTTGATCACTGATCAGAAACATGGTCCGAACGGTTTTACTGGACCAGTTTGATTCCCTTCAACAAACTCGATCTGTTCTGGTTCTGGTCTGTTTCATTAAGTCCTGATATATTATTTATATATATTTATTTTTCTTATTTATAAAACCTGCTGAAAGAATAAGGTTGAATAAAGACTTCAGGTCTGTGAGGTTTTACTGGACCAGACTGATGTGAGTCTCTGACCGTCTCTCTGCAGGACCATGTCCCCCTCCAGCAGCAGGACTCTCTCTGCTCCTCTTCAGGGTCACTACCTGACATGAAGGACTAAAGTTTGAGGACGCAGTGCCCCCTGCTGGACTCCCGCTGCACCTGCAGGCCATGGCTGAGCCCAGCTACTCCGACCTGATCGCCAAACACTACAACTACACCGGCAAGTTCCGCAAGACGCAGCAGGACTCGGGTCTGAAGGCCGACTCGGTGGTCTTCATCATCGTGTGCTGCTTCATCATCCTGGAGAACATCCTGGTCCTGACCACCATCTGGAGGACCAAGAAGTTTCACAAGCCCATGTACTACTTCATCGGGAACCTGGCGCTGTCCGACCTGCTGGCCGGCGTCGTCTACACCGCCAACATCCTGCTGTCGGGCGCCAACACCTACAAGCTGACGCCCACGCAGTGGTTCTTCAGGGAGGGCAGCATGTTCGTGGCGCTGGCGGCGTCCGTCTTCAGCCTGCTGGCCATCGCCATCGAGCGCCACCTCACCATGCTGAAGATGAAGCTGCACAACAACGGCAACACCTGCCGCGTCTTCCTGCTCATCAGCACCGTGTGGATGATCGCGGCGGTGCTGGGCGGGCTGCCGGTGATGGGCTGGAACTGCATCCAGAGCATGACGCAGTGCTCCACCGTGCTGCCGCTCTACCACAAGACCTACATCCTGTTCTGCACCACCGTCTTCAGCGTCATCCTCATGGCCATTGTGGTGCTCTACGCTCGCATCTACGCGCTGGTGCGCACTCGCAGCCGCAAACTCGTGTTCCGCAAGGTGTCCAACGGCCGCGGCAACGCCGGCGCCAACATCAAGAGCTCGGAGAAGTCAATGGCGCTGCTGAAGACCGTCATCATCGTCCTGAGCGGCTTCATCGCTTGTTGGGCGCCACTCTTCATCCTCCTGCTGCTGGACGCGGCCTGCGAAACACTGAGCTGCCCGATCCTCTACAAGGCCGAGTGGTTCCTGGCGCTCGCCGTCCTCAACTCTGCCATGAACCCGCTCATCTACACGCTGACCAGCAATGAGATGCGCCGCGCGTTCCTCAAGACGCTGCTGTGCTGCACCGCCTGCATCCGGCCCAACGCCAAGTTCACCGGGCCAATCATGGGTGCCGAGTTCAGCCGCAGCAAGTCGGATAACTCCTCCCACCCCAACAAGGAGGAGGTGGAGTACTCGCCGAGGGAGACGACGGCGGCGTCCTCGGGAAATGTGACCTCGTCATACTAAACGCCCGAACACTCGGCCGTAAACAAGACGTAGAAGTCGTAGAGTTTGTGTTTGTACAGGAAACAGGTGTGAACGGCGCCCGGTGGCGTCATCACGGACCAACCGAACCTTCAGATGATCAGGACTCACAGCACTTATGGACTCCTTCCAACCGGTTAAACTGGGACCAGCAAACCCTCCAGGTAGAGCAGGTCCACACTCAGAACATCAGCACACCTGCAGGAGGGTCACCTGCGATGCGGATCACGGTGGTCCAGGTTCCTTCAGGGTCCGTCAGACCAGAGTCCCGTCCTCGTGATGTTGGACGTTTCCCTGACTGTTAAACCGTTATGAAGGTTTCCCGCAGCTGTAGTAGTGAAGTATTGAGTAATGATGATGCATTATGAAGATCAATATAACTGAATAACAGATCTGAGCTTCATAGAAAGTGTTATTGATCCTCGTAGAAGAAGAATCAGACTTTACTGACCCGCTAAGAACAAGTAGAACCTGTAGCACTTAGACAAATATTTCAGAAGTACAAATTAATTCATGGAAATCTGTTTCACGTCAAACGTCCACATGAACGCAGCGGTTCCTGAACTGATCAATGATCAGTGATCAATGTTTAGCTCCGCCTCGTGTGTTTCCTGTTCTAGGTGTCCGTGCTGGAGAGGAGGTCATGTGACTCAGGTGTGTGTGGCAACACCTGAAGTTGCTTGACGTCCTCCAGGATCCATATTCTTCATACATGTTTATAATCTATAATCTATAACCTTCTCATCATGATGTCACTTCCTGTCTGTCCTGCTGGGGGGGAGTCCAACAGTCAGCTGACTGACAAACAAACCTGTAATTTATGAAATACATTACAATTATTAATAATTATCTATAAAAACAACTGAACTGAATCTGATCAGACCTGACTGATCTTTGATCAACTCGTAATCAATAATACATAAAGACCGTTTGTTTTGCTCATTTACTCATCAGTATTTAATCGTCAGCTGACGGTTGGATTTCATCCAGAAGAAGGAAACTTTGATCTTTAGACGTCGAGACAAACTTTTTTATCTTCAATAGAAGAAACAGGAGACGCCTCAGAGACGCACCTGAAGCTCTGTTTCGTTGTTCTGTTGTTCTGTTGTTCTGTTGTTCTGTTGTTTTGTTGTTTTGTTGTTAGTTAACTGCCAGTTGTAGAAAGTGTTGGTCGGATGTATTTTCTACTTTGTCCGTGTTGTTGTTGTTGTTGTTGTTGTTGTCGTCAGTAACGACGTCAGTAGTCGAATTCATTCCGGTTTGAAACCAGAATCAGATCCAAGAAACAACCTGAAGAAAGAAGAAATCCTGTTCTGGAGCTTTTGATCATGTCACATGATCTTCAGCCTTCAGGTGAACGTGGATCAGAAAAGTCAAATGAAAACCTCCACCTGCTGAGGAAGATCATGTGATATGATTGAAAGCTGCAGGACCGCTACTAAATGGACCCTAAATGGAAATCTCCTGTTTCAAACATCGTTTCATCGTAACGAACTTTCGGCAGCAACGAGCTTCAATACAGACCGGACTCTGTCGCCATGGTGACCAGCCCTCCACCTCCCATCACGATCAGATCGATTAATCCATTAATTCCCATGTTTGTTGACGTCCGTCTGTTTCATTTAGCACTTAATAAAGAATAGAAACACCTTTGTGTTGAGAACAAATCACTTTGTAAAGAAGGAGAAACTCCGCTGACGTCAGGATGGAACAGACACCTGAACAGGTGTTCAGCTGGTGGCCCCTGGGTGATCAGGTGTGTGTGTTCAGCTGGTGGCCCCTGGCTGAACCTGCCTGCTGACCCCTGCTGGTGGTCCCGCTGAACTACACCTGACCCTGCGCTGGGTTGCTGAGTTTTCTGGCAACTTTTTATGTAACTGTTGGTAAATCTATTTCCTATAATTGGATTATCTATAATCCAATAAACAAGCTCCTCCTCTCTGCTGATTATTGATTATATACAGTCGGCTTCACTCACACTGATTGATGTTATTTATTACAGCTGAGCTCAAACTTTTCTGTCAGACACTTAGTTTACATTTATATCTAAATCTAAAGCTCTTTCTCTCTCTCTCTCTCTCTCTCTCTATATATATATATATATATATATATATATATATATAGCTCTATATATATCTATAAATCTATATATCTATCGATATATAGATTTATAGATACATAGAGCTAAACTATATATATTGGGAGAGTTGTCAGTTTAATCTGGCAACGCTGCTGTTGCAGTGTGTGTGTGTGTGTGTGTGTGTATATGTGTGTGTGTGTGTGTGTGAGTGTGACTGTGCGTGTGACTGTGTATGTGTGTGTGACTGTGCGTAAGCAGCGTACGTGAACTTCACTTTGCCAAACTCCAAGTGCCGTGATGACCCCTCTCCTCACAGATGCATGCCGGGAAGTGAAGTCTTTAGAGCAGCCGTGGAGCCAGCCTGCTGCAGGACGTGGACTACACTACCCAGCAGGCCCCGCGCGTTTTCTTCCTTCCCTCCTTCCTTCCTGCAGCCTCGGCCCTTCTGCCGTGAAAAAGGAAGATGAAAAGCAGCGGCGGTCCGCCGACACCGAACCGACACTGAACCGAGCCCGACTCCCAGCGGAATGGCGGCAGAGCGGCTGCTGACGGACCGGAGGCCGAGCTCAGCTGCTGTTCCCCGGCCTTGAACCCGTCACAAGCGCCGCTGGAGCCACAGAGCCCGGAGGAGCGGCGGGTGGAGCTGCAGGCTGGTGGAGCTGCAGGCTGCCGGGCCGAGCCGTGCTGAACCGAGCCGTGCTGAACCGCCGTCATCTCCCGCCCTGCTAACGATGCTCAGCTAGCTGCAGGACTCGAGCCTCGACTGCACCGCGCCCTGAAACCAGACCCGACCCCCCGTCCCCCCCGTCCCCCCTCAGGTAAGAATCCGGCTACACACCTGGGTTACCTGGTCCCCAGAGACAGACCCGGCACGGATGTGGATTTGTGTCCTGATCTGGTTCTGGGTCAGGTGTTACACTAAAACCTGTCGGACTGTGTGACGCTTTTAGCGGAACTGACGCCTCCATGTTGGTTCAGAACCGTGTCACCAGGACCCAGGTTCAGGTCTACCTTCGGTCCTGATCCAGTTCTGAAGAGAACATGTTTCCTGTAGAACAGGTGTTCTGAGTAACATGAGAACCTGCTACCAGTATTCATGTTGTAGTAACAGTACTCATGTAGCAGTAACAGTACTCCTACTGTAGTAACAGTACTCATGTAGCAGTAACAGTACTCCTACTGTAGTACCAGTATTCATGTTGTAGTAACAGTACTCATGTAGCAGTAACAGTACTCCTACTGTAGTAACAGTATTCATGTTGTAGTAACAGTATTCATGTTGCAGTAACAGTACTCATGTTGCTAACAGTACTCATGTTGCAGTAACAGTACTCATGTTGTACTAACAGTACTCATGTTGTACTAACAGTACTCATGTTGTACTAACAGTACTCATGTTGTAGTAACAGTACTCATGTTGCAGTAACAGTACTCATGTTGCAGTAACAGTACTCATGTTGCAGTAACAGTACTCATGTTGTAGTAACAGTATTCATGTTGTAGTAACAGTACTCCTGCTGTAGTAACAGTACTCATGTAGCAGTAACAGTACTAACCAGGCAGGTAACTTGTTTGATGCTGATCTGGTCCTGGTCTGGTTCTGATCTGGTTCTGGTCTGTTTGCAGCGTCCCTGCAGGCCTCAGCATGGAGCGCACAGGCAGCATCCAGCTGGACATCCCGGACTTCAGTAACTCGGTTCTGTCTCATCTGAACCAGCTGCGTGTTCAGGGCCGCCTCTGCGACATCGTGGTCAACGTGCAGGGCCAGAGCTTCCGGGCGCATAAGGTGGTCCTCGCTGCCAGCTCGCCGTACTTCCGGGATCACATGTCTCTGAGCCAGATGAGCACCGTGTCGCTGACGGTGATCCGCAACCCAACGGTGTTCGAGCAGCTGCTGTCCTTCTGCTACACGGGCCGCCTCTGCCTGCAGCTCGCCGACATCATCAGCTACCTGACGGCTGCTAGCTTCCTGCAGATGCAGCACATCATCGACCGCTGCACCCAGATCCTTGAGGGCATCCACCTGAAGATCAGCCTGGCCGACCTGGATGAGGAGCCCACACAGGAGGAGGTGGCTCGGGGCTCCAGGGGAAACAGAACCCTGGAGGCCGTGGTGCGAGGAGGTGGTCATCATGGCGGCCTGCGAATCCTTGGCCCACGAGGAGGCGCAGAGGCATGTGAGGCAGTCAGCCCTGCCGAGGAGCCGCTCAGCCCGCCACCGACAGTAGAGCACAGCGGGCTGGAGGGGTCCGGGGCCAGAGTGGGCAAAGAACCGATCCTTCGCATCAACCGGGCCGGTCAGTGGTACGTGGAAACAAGCAGCGAGCCGGAGCAGAGCGGCAGTGCCGAGGAGGGTGGCATGGACCGTGTGAGGATCAAGACGGAGAGGATGGAGGAGTGGATCGGAGCAGGAGAGCACCACGAGGAGGGGGGGCCGGTGGAGGAGGGGACCACCATGATGATCGACACATCAGGACGCAGCACGCTGGTGACGGGGCCGGTGGGAGCGCTGGGGGCCCAGAGAGCCCAACCATCCTCCAGCTTTAGTGAGACGGACAGGTGAGTGGCGGCTCGTCCACCCTGCAGAGCGCCGTCCTGCAGCGGACGCCTGGTGACGGTGTGTGTTTGTGTGTCAGGTTCAGTCCCACCGGCAGTGTCGTCGTCCTGGCGGAGCGTCAGAGAGCGAAGAGCGAGTCTCCCAGCAGGGTGGACGAGCTGCGCCAGCCGAGCTCCCAGGTACCGAAAACCAAACCACACACATGTGGACATCCAGGAGAGTTTGTGGCCTGTAGAACAAGTCTTCTGTCAGAAAATACTCAGATAACACGTTTAATTCTTGTTTGCTGTTAAGCAAATCCTAATTGAGACTCTTGTTCTACCTGATACAACATGATGTCGGGGTTTAGACCTGCTTACGGGCCACTAGAACCTAAACATGGATTGTGTTAATAAGGTGTTGTTCCCCCTTGAGCCTCCAGAACTCATCTGGTGTTTTAATAATTAATGGCTACTAAAACCCCCCGAAAGACTCCTAGAAATTCCTCAGTTGCCCCTAGAATCTCTCAATCTCAGATCCTCCTAAAGGACCACTCAAACCTCCTCAGTGGCCTCCTCGAGGACCCGTAGAGCTTCCTTTAGATTCTCTACATGGGGTACAGAATCAAACCCAACACAGTGTCTTTGTAATGTGTCATTCCACCACAAGCCTTCAGAACATTTTCAGTTCTTGTTGGCATAGATTTTCAAAGACCAGTAGAACCTCCAGAACCTGCTAAAGGACACGCTTCTGTCGGTACTCAAAAAACACTGATGGGGCCAACACCAAACCTCTAACAGATTTGATGCAGTCCGTTCTGGTCTTGTCTGTATTAATGTTTTGTTCTGCCCGTCAGGGGGAGGAGCATGCAGCGTTCGATATGGGTGGCTACGAGGACTACCTGAGGGAGCAGGTAGGAGACCGCTGGTTCCGCTACAACCCCCGGCTCACCTGCATCTACTGTTGCAAGTCCTTCAACCAGAAAGGTAGCCTGGACCGACACATGCGCCTGCACATGGGCATCACACCGTTTGTCTGCCGCATCTGTGGGAAGAAGTACACCCGCAAGGACCAGCTGGAGTACCACATCCGCAAGCACACCGGCAACAAGCCCTTCCACTGCCACGTCTGTGGCAAGAGCTTCCCCTTCCAAGCCATCCTCAACCAGCACTTCCGCAAGAACCACCCAGGCTGTGCCCCCCAGGATGCCCACAGCGCTTCCCCTGAGACCACCACTGCATCCGTTACGTCTAGGGGAGGGCCGAGCGACGAGGCCTCCCCCAGCCAGGAGGAGCCTGAGGGTGGGGGCGGAAGCAGCAGCGGTGGAGGCCAGTACAGCGAGGGTCCCCAGGCCTCGGTCTCCACCACGGGGCCTGACTGACCCCACGCGAGGGTGGAGGGTAGGGTTGAAGTCGGGGTGGGGGTTGACAGACGTGGAGGGCCGTCTGATCCTGTTGCACCTGACGACAACAAGACGCTGAAGCTGCTGAAGTCAGAGCAGCGGCAGAAAGACGCTGAAGCCTGAACTGAGATTTTTCCGCTTTAAACCGCATCTACCTTCACTAACCAAACCGAACAGATTAAGCTAAAATGAAGAAATGCCACACACTCCAACAACCTCATACGCCACGCGATGCAGTGGTTCTCGTTTGCCTCCGTTTAGTTTATGTTACAGATTTCTACTTTTATATTACAGGTTTAACAGGTTCACAATGCAGCATCACAACAGTCTGTCTGGTGGAAACTTTGCCAAACTACTCAGTGCCAGTTCAACAGTTCAGATCCTTCATATTTGCCTTGAGACAATCTGGAGCAGCGAGGTTAATAATAATAATCCTGCGCACTCTTTGCCACATCGGCATTAAAATATTTAGTTCAATGAGAAAACAACGACTGTTAGAGTTCAAATCCAGTGTGATCAGAGCTTCTCTTCTTTTCCCGTTTTCTAGCGTTCGAACACGTTTCCTGTTTTTCCTTTTGTTATAAAGTTTAGTTGGAAACCATTATGGGATGGATGAAGGTCTCACACTACGAAACATCACACTACTTAACTCAACTACTGTTTGTTTGATTAACACTCCAAAGATACTCAGTTTACTGTCACATAAGATAAAGAAAAGATGCTGGAACTCCGTAATTTAGCTTTATCACAATAGTCATACAGCAGATTTCTGTTACTCGACAAATTTATTAAATGAACTAATTTTCAAAATCATGCACCCACGTGGCAGCATCTGAAACCGGATCACAGTTTGTTGCGTCACATGATAACAAGTCTAAACTAAAATGAAGATGTCGAGTCGGACGGAGAGCAGCACTTTAAACTTTGTGCCAAATCACCGTTTCACTTCAGACTGAAGCTGCTGGAAAAGTTCGGCTCTGGTTTGTCTCCGAACTCGAGGAGCAGCAGTGGATGGATGAGGATGTATTTGTGTCCCCAGGTGGATCATGAATCTCTCGTCTTCATCATGCAGTAAAAAACAGTCTGAATGAAAAGCGAGGAGCTCCGATTACACTGGATTTGAACATTTGGCAGAAAACTGAGTATAAATTCTTCAGATTAATGTTTGAGTATCGTTGAACTCAACACTGAAGATCTGGTAGATATTGAGGACCATCTGGCAGCCTGTTGACTGGACACGGTTGGTGTCCAGCCTCAGATAAGCTACACAGCTCAGTTACCTCTCATCACTACGCAATACAGCTGCTGCACTGCACAGCACCACCAGGGGGCGCTCTGATCCACCCACAGAGATCTCCGTCAGTCTTCTCAGATATTTTTATAAACAAGCATGTGTTGATTTTTGTTTTTCTTGGACACTTTTTTTGCTCTGACAATGTGTGTGACAGACGACAGGAGCTTCATGTTGGATGACGAGCAGCCGCAACCCGATCAATAACTTCAGTTAATGACGCATTCAATCTGCTGCACGCCGTAAAAACAAAGACTGAAACTCAACGAGTGAACCAGAAGCTGCAGTTAATTCATAACTGTGAATTCAATCAGGGAGAATAAACAGAAGATAGCTAGTTGCGCTAACATTAGCTTGCAAGCTAACTGATTTTTGCTTAGTCATCGTGTACAAATCGTTGCTTAGTGGTTCAATTACAATCAATTACAAACCACAGACCTCTGTTACAAAAAGAGCTAATGTTAGCTTGCGAGCTAATTGATTTTTTCTTAGTCATCATGTAGTAGTTCAGTCTAACACAGAAAATCAACAATAGCTAACTGATTGATTAGTCATTGTGTGCAAAGTAGGCCAGACCCGCTAATGTTAGCTAATTCATTGTCTATATTGAACTGACTCAGAACTATATAACTTATAATTAATTAAACCACAGACCTCCATTTTTAAAATAGTGTATGTGAGCTAGTTAGCTCATGTTAGCTTGCTGATATTTAACATTAAGATTTTGTGCAGACTTTTAGGAAAACTAGTGTTTCTAGGACCGATAGTGAACACTTCTCATCCCGTCGCTACCGGTCCGCTCCAGGAACCCGATTTGTTCTGCTTATGTGCGAAAATGCGTCTATTTCCTGTCGCTGCTTTCCCCGTAGATGAAAAGCTTCAGTAGAAATCACACTTTGTGTTGATAAGTGGAACGTTTCTTTAGAAATACATATTAATAAAATGTGTTTTGTGCTACTTTTACAATACGACCAAAATCTTGTGGTCCACTTAAATGAGATAAAACATTATCTTTGGTTAAAAATAATCTTAATAAATTAATATATATTACAATTACTTTAGCTTTTTTTGCTAATGAATAACAAAATAAGCTCCACATAGTGTTACTTTCTTTACCAAAACAGGAAATAAGTTTTTATTCACCAGAAGTAACCGCATTTTCGCACGTGCAGAACAAACCGGGTTTCCGGTACTGATCGGTTAGCGACACATGTACAAAGATAGGTCTGGGATGTGTTTAGCCTAGCTTAGCACAAAGACTGAAAGCAGGGGAAAATACTAGCCTAGTTCTACCAAAAGAGAAACGTTCTACCTTCCAAAAACGTCAACGCTGATCTGTTGACTTTAGCTCTCTAGCTAATGTTAGCTTGCCAGTTAACCGACAGTTAGCTTTTTGTCTATATAGATTTCTCCTTCTGTACGAAGTACAGTTGCACATGTGCAGTAGAGGTAATGCGTCATTACGACAGGCGGTTCTGATTGGGTCGACATTGATCGGGTAGCGACGGGATGAGGAGCAGGACCCTGTCAGACCACATGGATGTAGTAGCCAGGCCGTGGAGCCGGACTAACAGAAACCTCCAGAGGTCCAAGTCCACCTGCTGGAGGACGGGAGCAGGTCGGACCGCCTGGCAACCAAAGGACAGGTGAGGCCACGCTGGCCCTCCGTAACAGAACTTCAGCACTTATCGGAGAGACAGAACTTTTTATAAAAACAGAACAATATAAAATCTACACATATTATCAAACATATTTAACTACTAAGATGTTTTTGCATATGAATAATGTACGTAAGCTAGGGGTTAAATTCAGATGTATGGCAGGTGGGCAGGTAGCACATGGATCGGCTGTTACTGTTTTTCTACAGAGCTGTGAATCAGATTCTCAGTGGACGGTCATTTTTTATGCAAGTGAAGCCAGCGGCTCTGTCCTCACTCCGGCCGGCTGGACTCGAGTCGTCCTGCCGCCGCCGTCGCACTCGCTCTTCAGGCTAAACCAGGAACTATCAGGTATACAGACTCTTTTTATTCAGTGAATTGGACGTTTACCTTTCCCTACGTAGCAGACGCTAACGGCTAAACCTCAGTGCAAGCTACACGCCGCAGTAATAAAACTCACCTGTAAATACACCTGACAGCAGCAGGTAAGAAATCCCTGAGAGTCGCTGCTGAGGGCGACACAAACACAAACCAGGGCTGGGCAACAGCGACAACCACCACACCTCGTTCAGCTCTCGCTTCTGATTGGCTGCAGGTGTTCGTTAAACTCTTCTATGATTTGTTTTCATCTTTTCATAAATCACAACATCTTATTCCTCAAGCGGAGCGGAAACAAATATTCAGACCTCGTTTACATTTCTACGTCCAATAAAACCAACAAGAGAAGAAGAGGCTGCACCTGTAGTGACGTCGGTCCTGGGGAACACCTGTGCGTCTGCAGCCAGGTGAGAGGTTCCACCAGAGGGGGTTTACCTGTAACCTGTCACCTGTAACCGTTATGCTAAGCTAACGGTTACAGGTGACATAGCTTTGTTAAGTTAGCGAGTCGCCACCTGGCAGGTTACCGGTCCCGTTACCGGACCCGTTAAATCTCCTTCAGTCAGAACGTTTGTATTAATCAGAACAAGAACACAAGAACCCCAATGACCCGACCCGCGTGTTGCCCAGCTCTGATGAAACTGACGGAACCACGAGTCCATTCATACAAATCACCTCCTGACGGGTCTGAACCGGTCCAGACCGGGTCTCTGGACTCTGCCGTCTTTGTTTCTGTGAACAGTTACAGTCCAGAACGAGCTGCTGCCAGAACAGCCGGGTCGTTTCGGCCCGGTTTGATCCGGTCCAGTCTGATCCGGTCTGATTGGAAGCAAAAGTCGGGTCCGAGTTGTTCAGGTTGACATGAACCGAGTCTGAACACGAACACAGCTCATTGTATTGATCAGTCTGTATCGGTCGGTCTGTATTGATCAGCAGGTATACATGGTTGAATATCACAACATTCAGAATGATTTGTGAAGAATCGTTCAACATATTGACGTTCTGAGTTCTTGTGGAATATTGATCCGTTTGGAAAACGGGAACAAAGTGAAAGAGTTCAGTAACTTTCAGCTCAGGATCCGACTTTTCCTCTTCGATGGTTCTTCAGATCATTTTCTTCTTCATCTTCAAACTGTGAAAACAGCCCGACCTCATCATCCTCATCTTCATCATCCTGGTCTTCAGTTGTTCAGATGCTTTAAAACAAACTGTGTTTTTCTGTGTGAATCAGATGTATGAGAATATCCAGTAACCTTGACCACAACATGCCTAATTATAAATCAGATATATTCACTCCTCAAAGTATATCCTAATATATCGACGCAGCCAACAAACGTTTAGTAAATTAACTTTAATAATGTACATTTTTTTAAAGGAGGTACTTAACACGTCCTGTAGTAGAAGAACAGTTTTATGTGAAGCTCTTTTATGTTGCATGTCGGGGGGGGGGGGGGGGGG
>JAVQJL010104131.1:0-24033 GCA_036024295.1 Nannoperca obscura
ATATATATATACATACATACATATATATAAGATAAACCTTTAATTGTTTCTCAATGGGGAAATTGCACAGCATATAAATATTAAATATATAGCTTGCAAAAGATCTTTTAAACAATACAGAATAAAAGATGCAAGATTCTTTATTGTCATACAAGTCACACATTCATGCTATTGTACGAAATGAAGTACTGAGGTCTGTTTAAAAGCTGAAATAATCAAAATAAATGTAAATACATATAGTACACATCTATAAAAAGAATAAAAATAAATATATATACAAAAAACCCAGTGAGTTTCTATTATTGTGGATATTGTTACTGCACAGTGACGTTATCGGTCTGTGTGCACACCGGGAGCAGTGCTGGTTGTAGAGTCTGACAGCAGCAGGGAGGAAGGGACCTGCTGTATCTCTCCTTTACACCGCGGGTGAAGCAGCCTGGCGCTGGAGGAGCTCTCTTAACTCCACATCCATGCATCCATCAAAAAACACACCTGTTGTTCTCTGCTGCGCGTGTAGGTGGCTTCTTACTGCCCTGGTGGCTCTGTCTCTAATAAAAAGGAGAATTTAATCTCAGTGAAACTTTGACCTGGTTAAATACATATAAAGTAAAGTAAGGAGCCCGAGCTACAGCCTCAGTCTAGTGATAAGGTGCTTAGAGCTCTCTGAGATATGATGGTGAACATTAAGAGAAGGATTTTAAATTCTATTTTGGACGTAAAAAATGCATGGACTAGTTTTTCTGCATCTTTTTGAGACAGGATGTGCCTGATTTTTCTAATGGTTTTTTCTAAGTGGCAAAAAGCAGTCCTTGAAGTTTGTTTTATGTGGGAGTTAAAGGACACATCCGGATGAAAAATAACTCCAAGATTCCTTAAGGTGTCACTGGAGGCCAGGGCAACGTCATCTAGATAAACTACATTTAGTTAGTGTGTTTCAGAGGTACAATAACTTTAGTTTTATCTGTGTTTAACATCAAAAAATTGTTAATCATCCAGGTTTTTATGTCCTTGAGGCATGCTTGAAGTTTAGCTAATTGAAGAAATAATTAAAGAAAAACTAAATCTATATCAGGTTTTAAGGCTGAGGGCAGGAGGAGCTGAATTTTGTCTCTAAATGTTGGACTTTTATCGCTAGAAGCTCATGAAGTCGTTACTACTGAGATCCTGTTAGACACGTGAAGGGGTCGCTGGTGAACCGTGGGCTTTGGCTTGGGGCTATGCTTCTTTCGGACAGTCACCCAGCCTCCCCGGAGACGGCTAGCTACATCTGACTGAATAAACTACATTTATTACACGTACCATTATCACTAAAGGAGGCAGAAGAATAACTAAACATGTGACACACAGGTCAAGAGCGGGGGAGAGAGAACCCATCGCTAACTGAGCTAAAAGCTAAACTACAGCAGCAAGTAGCTAACTAGCGTGTAAACAACTGTGGGATTAACGGGAAGTCGCTAATAGGAGAGAACTAAGAGTACTTAGGCACAACTAACTAGTGTACGCTGAAATGTAGAGTGGGTAATTAGCCGCGATGGTGAAGAAAATATCAGAATTAACTGTGTTTAGCTAGAACAGCGAAGTTGGCTAAACAGTTAGCAAAAAAGCAACGGAAACCGGAAATGAGCCAATACGTTCACCTCAGTACGTCATCACGTCAGCACGTCCTCCTGCCAAAAAAGTCAACGTCGTTTGAGACGCTCACTCTTTGCTCTGTCCCAAACACTGTTAGGCTGTTTTGATTGCCTAGAATGATCAATAATATTAGACATAATAAAATTATCACCGCGTAGCTTTACATTTATGTATCCACGTGATTGGACAAAATACTTTATGACATTTAACAAGCCGAGTCATATCAGAAACCGTTAAAATAAGTCCCCGAAAAAAAACACAGAACAATTAGAAACATTCATATTAATGCGCCAAACGAAAACTACCCTATTAAAAAAATAATGTCCCCCCCCCCCCCCCTTGTAAAAGTAGGCCATTCCTCCAGCAGGTAAGCTACACCTGTAGCACTGACGGGCCTTCATATCTGCACCGAGCGGGCGAAGCTCGGCTGGGCAGCTACTGCGCATGACCGCCGGTCAACAACTTGCTGCTGGAGCGGACAAGTACAAAGAGGCTGCTGCTGGTGCGGACGGGACGTGTCGTGTGCCACGGGGTACAATCTACAGTTTGACGTGAAGCTACAACCCTCTCCGGACGGTTTACCCTCCAACAGTCTCACTCCGAGGGCAAACTGTTGAATTAACAGCGCGGAGGAGTTGCATTCAAGTCCCCCCAATAAAAAGCTTGGGAAACACTTGGCGTCGGGTAAGTTTAAAGCTTTGCAGTCGCAGGGAGCTTCTGATAAATGCAAGTTTTATGTTAATGCCATCGTTCTTGAGCTATTTAAACTTTACATGATAATGTCTGTGCTTATTTAGGGATGCACGAGCCTTTGGTTTAATTCCTTGGATGCGTTGAATGCACGTGTCAGGTGGTCCTGCAGCGACCAGACCAGACAATCCCATGAAGCGCTGCTGGTTAAGCAGGATTATGTTTAAAGTCATATGGTGTTTGTTGTACCTGGCTGGCTCGTTGTGGTAATCTGGTTGGCTTTTTTATTTCTTTAATTAATTTAAGCTTGTGGTGTCGTGGAGGTGTTGGAAGCAGTGTTTATATTGGGTTGAACTTTGAGCTCCAAGTGCGGGGAAATGTGGTGCGTGTCTCGGCTACAGGAGGCGAGAAAGAAAAGGCAGTTTATTCATTAAGATTGAACTCGTGAGCCCTATTGTGGGGGCTCCTTTTAGTTCTTAAACCAGCTGTCAGACACTCACCGATCTCTATTGTGTGACTTTAGTAATCCCTCACAATTAAATGACCCATACTGACTCATTTATACCAGGGAGCTAACCGCAACAGTCACCTCCAGCAACGCAAAGAATCATTTCTGTCTCATTTTCATCGTCTCTTCTTTAAAATACAGACACAAGTGTCTTTGTGGGCTGCTGAAAGGGACTGTCATCAACTCTGAAATGATGCCTACGGGGTAAAAGAAGCCGCTGCTGGTCATATCTGGTATCCAGTCTACAAGCCGAACAGCAGTTAATGCTTCCTCTCCTCTTGTGATTTGGCATGCCACTACACATTTCCTCACTGCCAGAGGTTGAAGCAGGTAGACGAAGGCTCCACAAAAGCTTGTGGTGGGGAACTAAAGCATGTTGGGATCAGAATAGTGGGCATATAGACCTGGGTGGTGGTCCCTATTGTGCTGGTGAAGAACTGGGATCAAACAGAGGGCTGTTCGTCTTCTGTTGGGCTCAGAGGAGGCTTTTCCTCTCGTTCTTTAGCGACGAAGCACTGAACTGATGTGTCAAGGGGAAGAATATGAGCTCTGTGACGGCACTTTAATGAAATTCTTTGGCTTCCATTGTGGCACTTTTGACATTTCCCTGAATCCATTTTTCTACACTTGGCCATAATAAGAATACAGGTTACAAATGGAGCTTTCATGCAGGACACCAAACAAAGCATTCCTTCAGACATGAAAGTCCCAACCTGATGTGGCTTTGGTGAACCTGTTGATCTTTTGTACGGTCACTTTGGGGAGAAGATGCTATTTTCATGACTTTTCCAGCTTAACTATTGTTCAACTTGATTATAATTAAACGTGGCTGCTTGTTCTTGTATACTATTGATAGTAGACCAACAGTTATTAAGGTTCAATCTATTTAGCCAAGGAATCGCTGAAATTACAGTAGAGGCCTGGACTCCACGCGACCTCTGAAGGTGCGCTACCTGGCACCAAGACGTCAGCAGCAGATCCTTTAAGTTCTGTAAGTGGCGAGGTGGGGCCTCCGTGGATCGGACTTGTTTGTCCAGAACGTCCCACAGATTCTCGATTTGGACTGAGATCTGGGGAATGTGGAGGCGAAGGTACTGACCGCTGCAGACCGGGAACACCCCACAAGAGCTGCACTTGTGAAGAAGCTCTGGTCGTCCGGACATCAAAGTTTGGCTCTTGTCAAAGTCGCTCACATCTCTACACTGGACCATTTTTCCTGCTTCCAACACATCAACTTCGAGCACATATGGCTGATTGGTGTAAATACCCATTCACTGAGCACATGTGCACATGCACAATATTAGAAACGGCTCTCAAAAGGCAGCACTGGATCTCCAGAATGACCACGGAGTTGATTCAACACCTTTCTGTAACAGTTTGAACCAGAAGTGAACATTAACCCCCCTTTAAGATTGGCTGTTGTATTAGACTGCATTACTTTTAGCCAAGTGTACCCAATAAACTGGCATTTGATGTATATTCGCCTTATTAAGTGGCCTAAGTAGTGAACTTTCATCTTTCTTCAGCTTACAGCTCCTTGGCAGTGGAGCCAAAAAGTTAGTTTTAGGTACACAGTGTCCTGGGCATCGAGGTGTTGCCTGTCTGTTCATCTGTCAGCACATTCTTGAGAATCAACAACTTAAACAAAACATGGGAACTTTTTCTGCAGACGAGATGATTTGAACAAGCCTTTCTCAGACATTGCTGGCTGTTTATCTGTTTTTCTTTGTTACAAGTTAACCGTATAATTCAAATGCTCATGATGAACATCTATTGAATGCACTGTTTAGGTCAACTGATGGCCATTTCTTAGTGTAAATGTATTGCATTAGATTTTTTGTGTTTATTTCACATAGCTGAGCTCAGACTTGTTTGCACCGTAACAAGCTTAGTGTTAAATCTGTACATTTTGCATGTCCTCCAGCAACACGCAGAGCACTCCACAGCCTCTCACCGGTTCCCCACTAACGCGTAAGCAGGTCTGGTGGAAGCACAGCCTGGTGTCGATTGGTACATCAGGCTTAGCTGGCGCTCTGGGTCCACATCATCCGGCCGGTCATTCAGCCTTTGTGGACATATGGCGGGGGTCTCTCAATTAACACCTTGGTGAGACGACCCTTCTGTCCACATGATCAAAGCTGGGCCTGCGTTGCTCCGATGTGTCAGCCCCAGCCTCCTCCTCCTTGTGATTATGACTCCCATCCCTCCAGTGTTTGTTTAGAGAAATGACTTCCACGCCACTGCCCCGTCTGAGCGGGTTGCACGTCAAATCTGGCCCTGCTTTCTTTGCGGCTGTACAGTCTTTGTGGAGTCCGTGCCGTGGTGTTTTCTCTGTAATTTTAAGCAGAGGGGGTGCTCAGCTGTAATTTTAGTTTTGGTCAAACATCTGTGCATGCTTCTGTCCCATTTGTGCTTGTCTTGCATGTTTTAGGGCTTAAAATACTGCATTTGTAACTTGAAAAGAAGAAGAAACCACTCGTGCTGGTCTCCGTTTTTCACTGTGGAGGTGAAGGGAGTTGTTACAGCTGTTGGGGTCTTAAAGAGTGGGATGAAGGCCTACATGAGACCCTGTTATTACAAGATCAATCCCACTTTGAAAAGTTGATGCACTGAAACTAAAGTGTTAGAATTCCCCTTGCAAAATCCAAACCTTACTGAGAACTGTACAAAAGTACACATTTGATGAAGGCGACATGTGTTTAATGAGATATTAAACCTGCAAAATCTAAAATAACGGCAGATGTTAAACAGAGGACTTGTTGAATGTGATAAAAGAAAAGCCAAGCTTCGGGGAATCCTCCTAAAAGATTTCCAGTTGCCTGGAGCAGCTGCCGGGCCGGCTCTGCATTGTTTGCAAATTTGCTAGGAAGTCATTATTGGAGGGATCAAAGCTCTGGCAGAACTGCTTGAAAATCTTTTAAATCAGTGCTTGCTGGATTTAGAGGCTTAACAGAGTCTGAGATGGCCTGAGATGGATTGGCAGACTTTTGTGTTGGCTGGGTTTACCGGCTTCATGCACAGAATATATCGCAAAGATATTATATAGTATACTTTAATATGCAAACATGTTTAGTTGTCGTAATGTGTGAAGATCATTGCGAAGGCTTGATCACTGGACAACGTCAACCTATTTCTTTTTACATGTATAGCTGCTCAGAGTAGTCCAACACAACGTTAGCTAAGCCAACTAGTTCCCAGCTAACCTTTTCGGGGGGGACTGCTTTATTGGTCAAAACCAACCGAGGCTCCAGGAAGTTCCTGGTCGCCGCCAAGAAACCGTGCGGCGCTGATTTATCATTTTGATACGTTTTTTTTGGATGGATTAAACAAACAAGATCCAACGTGTTCATTTGTGGGCTTAGTTACCGCTGGATAGAGCCAGGCTAGCTGTTTCCCCCTGTTTCCAGTCTTTATGCTAAGCTAAGCTATCCGGCTGCTGGCCGTAGCTTCATATTTGGCGTAAAGACATGAGTGGTATCAATCTTCTCATCTAACTCTCGGCGACAAACCCAATGAGTTTATTTACGTCTCCCTTTAAACTCTTTTCATGTTGGTAACAATGTGGCCTTTCCTGCTGCCCCCTTCAGGTCAAATATCTTTTTTTTTTTTTGCCTGCTAATGTGGCTTTAGACTTGAGTATTATATTTTTTCTACCACAGTTCACATTTTCCAGAGCATTAGGAAACGTTAGACCGTTCAAACCAAAACAAAGATCCATAAAGATATTGTAGATGTAATATATTATACACTGTTAAGAAATGTTCATTTTAGGATCCCAACCGTCACTCTGGCTTGTTAAATAGCTCTGTTGCTCCTCTGTGTCCAAAAATAGCTTGATGAGAGGAATCTGTTGCTGCTGATGGTAGACTTGATAACCTCTTTGCCCCGTCAGTGGCATCTGTTGAAACTCGTGCATCACTTACCGTCACCAAGGCGTTACAAAAGAGCAAACGGTCACATTAAACATCACAATATGTCCATGTCTGTTCTTGATCCAAGGGTTCCCTCCTGTTTTTTGTCTTTTGTCTTTGTGAGCATCATCATTTGAACCTGATGGAGAATTGTAAGATGATTCAGTCCTTCGTGCTTCGACTTGTGTGGGGAGGAACATTGTGGCGGTGAACATGAATGAGGGAAGGTATTTCTCTGCAGCTGGGATTAACCCCGGCTAAACCTTGGAAGTGTGTTCCACAAAGATGTTTTGTTTCCTGGTATGTTAATCCCTTTCTTTCATTCATGCGCTCTTCATATGGGAGTTCACTGACATTTACCATTTTCAGGTTAATATAGTTTAGACGAGAGGCGTGACTTGAGGTTTTTGTTTTTCTCCTGGTCTACAAGCTAAAAGTCGTTCTTCCTCTTTCTGTTCATTTTTCTGGACTTTAGCACACCAGATCCACATGAACCCCCAGAGTTGTTGGATATTAGATCATATTTAGACGCCTGGAAACCATTTGTACTGAACCACTGACAGTTACACAGCACTTTAAGTTTATCCAACATGTTAACACAAAATACAATTGCTACCATCTCAAACTGGATATAATTAAATGTTATGTTTGGAAGTGTACAGACAAACATTGTTTTATTGATTTCGTATGGGGGGGGGGTGTTACCTTCAACCTTGCTTGTAGGACTTCAGTGGAGTTTCGTGGTCTCTGCTGGTGCTAATGTGTCGATCTTGTAAATTAAATTAATTGCACACCGAATGCCCAGAAGACAAGGCACCGTGCCTGACGAGGCATGCTGTAAATTATTGTTTTGATATTTGACCACAGTGGGAGGAGTGGCGGGAAGAAAATAAAATCAGATTGTGGTGAGACAGGGAACCTGACACACCTCAATTACCTTTCACTGCCTTACCCACGCTTCAGGGAAAACCTGGATGATTTCACTTTTCTTTACGATGAAAATACACACTGGTAGTTTTAAGATCACAATGTAGTTTTCTTAATACAGTGACACACAACACAGAGGCAGGATCATTTTCAGTTAAATGCGAGACACTAAATGTTGTACAATAAACAAAACAACAACAAGCAGAATTAGGTTAAAAAGTCTAATAAATGCAGCTTGTTAGACGTGTTTCTGTTCATCTGCCTGCACATATGCAGATATTGATACATGAGAGATAAGCTAACGTGAGCCGATTACACCGGCCCTAATCTGCCGCATTTTGTTTTCTTACGCGTGACCTTTGTGTGATTTAGATGACCCCCTGAGCACTGACGTGGGAGCACAGTAGGAGCTGAGCCACAAGTGCTGAAGTTGTTCTTCAAAAAACAATGAGGATTTGCTGTCCTGGTTGCTGCGACCATATGGTGTCATTTGGGTTTCCGCTTGGTTTGTGGCTTTACAGAGTGATTTCAAGTCATTCAACAGTTAAACTCCTCCATTACCATCCAAGCCATGTCACAGAATGCAACCGTATAGGCTTTAAAAAAAATAAATAAATAAAAACACACCATGTGACGATCATTAAACACAAAACTGTCCAAATGCAGCATGTTTTACAAAGTGAGACTCATGGACCAGCTGCATCAGGTGAAGTGTCATCCCTCAGTATCTCCCACACTGGCCAGTCACTAAACCAGCCGTCCTGTTGTTACTGCTCCACCCCCCACCCCCCACGCTGTGCGACCTTCGTGGATCTGAAGAGCAGCAGAACTGACAGAAATCAGTAAAACCTTCAACGCTTATATTTACAAATGTTCCCTGGCTGCTGGTGTCAGTTTGTAGCAGCAGCTCGGCCCTCACCGTGTCATTATCCCGTCAGAAGTGCTTGTGAATGAAAGGGAGGGAGTGAAACATCCCGCCCGTTTCGTGTACGCTAAGCAGGACAAGGCAGGTGCAAAGGGAATTCAACTGATACTGTGATAATCCCTCAGCTATGCAGACATGCACAGACTTTGCCTGTCAAGTTGAAGCATTCCACAAGAAGACCGACGGTTCAGTCCGATTCAGTGTAGCCAGACCTCCTATCAGGAGAGCAGCCAGCCGTAACCAGGTGGCACGCAAAAACCATATTCTGTTGGTGAAATGTGTTATTTACACGTTTTAGTTAAAACATTTTGAGGTAAAATATCCTAAAATTCAGAGAGCAAGAAGATAGAGGCCTACAGCCAAAGACAACAAAGAGGGCACAAATAAACAGAACTGTTATGTACAAGGTGAAACAATGGACAGGTGCAGATAAAAAGCAACAATATACGATGTCTATTTACAAGTCAAACTCTTACAATAGTGTAGAGTGCAAAGAGTGCTGGTATAAAGGTAATATATGTAATGGCTTACTTTATCTACATGACGTAGGTGGTTATGTACAGCTCGCTTGGATTGACATTTAATCATGAACTAACTCCAGGGAGAGCACGAGATGTAAACACTCGGCTACCGAGCTCTTCTACCGATGTTTTAATTAGAGTGGAGCGATTCTTGAAGACGTCACCTGAGGCAGAGCCTTCTACTGTGTGTGATTAGTTTAGTTTTTGATAGTGAAAATAATTGGTAGATTAATCATAACAAAAAGAATTGTTCGTCTCTGTCTTAGTTTTAATGCTCTTTTCCTGCCGTGAGAAAAAGGCAGGTGTTGAATTCCTTTCAATCTGATGTAATTCAAACTACCGTTGAGCCCTGAAGGCGGCGTGTTTCATGCTCAGAAGATATATTTTGGGTGGAGTATCATTTTTTAAGTCGAGGTCAGGCGTACTTTGACATTCTTCCCACAGGCAATTGGAAATGCCCCCCAATGTCTTCCATGACCCTCTCCACCACAGAAAGAGCTGTTGAATTACTCTCCTGTCAGGGATGCCACTGTTTACGGCTGACAGAACCTCAGAGCCGCGGCCCGCTACTCACCCGGCTGCTCATATTACCGTCTCCCTCACTGGCTGGTACTGTCAGGTTACTGTGTGTGTGTGTGTTTGGTGTCGGCGTGGCTCTGTTGTGATTGGCTCGTGCTCTGCCGTGTGAGACAGCGCCGGGTGACGTCTCGGTGTTAATCACTCATTTCTCTCTGGGATGTGTCCTCTCTGGTTGTACGGGGAGCTTTCTGTGAGCGAAATGCTTCCACACAACAACTTTGAGACTTTTGAGACCTGAAGAAGGTGAGTCCCGCGTATGTTCTGGAGTTAATATGGCAGGGCTGCAGGTGCTAATTCAACTGTTGCATTGTTTTCTGTAGGAGTCTTCATTGTTGCGGCTGCATATTTGGATTTATACGGCCTGCAGATGAGCACCTTTTTGTTTTATTCATAGTTTGCACGCTCAGTGCCGCCACCGAGTGCAGCATTGAACCCATGTGGCTGGTAGTATTTATCTGACTGCTGGAAGTCTAGCATGTTGGGGGGGATACTGATGAGCCAGAGCTGCACAGTTGATGTCTGTGAGATGGTGTGAACTGGTTTGAGGGTCTTGTCAGGGTCTTGGGGGTGAGGGGTGTCTGTTGTGTCTACAGCTGCTGCCCTACACATTCCCAGTGAGGATCCAGTCACTCCGACCACAAGGCTGACTGGGGCTCCACCTTTTTGGAAGGGGGTGTGCAGCTGTGCAAAAATGAATATGTTGTGCCCCATAAACTCACGGAGTGATACAACTTGTTATAGGGTGCTGTGCTTTGGTGCGTTCAGTGTGTTCGGGCCGGTGTGAATGCTGAAAGTTGAGCTCCTGTTCTGACACAACCAAGACCCACATATTCAGGTCTCTGTTCGTCCCCAAGCGGACTGTGGTGGCTTCGTATCCCCCATGATATTATGGCACACGCTGCCTGCTTTTCATCCTGTTTCTACTTGTTCGTCATTATCCAGCAGATCTAGACGGACTCGTTAATATTTACAGAACCAACAATTCCCACCATGAGCAAGCACTGGTCGACAGGAGCAAGTAGTCACACAAGCAGTAAACCAAATGGCCCTGACGCACCCAGGTGACTTTATAGAGCTAACACTGACAAAGGCTGTAATACAGTGCACACAGCCAGCAGACCACTGCTAACATGCCCATCTGTTCTCTTATTCTAACAAGAGTCTCTGAGCTAAATGCTAACAGCAGCATGATAATATGCCCACAATAACAATGCTAACATGCTGATGCTAAGCAAGATGCTGTGTTTTAGAATGGTTAAAATCAAATATATTTGACGACAAATTAAGTTTTGTCCTTCCTTTCGTTGGTGCAGTGGTGACGGACAATGCAAAAACTAGTAGACCTGTCACAATAACTACTTTTGTTGTCCCAGAAATGATTGCGATAAACAACTTGTCAGAATAATGACAACTGGCCTCTTGCTGTGTACTGGCCCGTGCAGTAGTCGGGTTATATCAGGGGAACAGAGCCTCCGTCCTTTTTATAGTGTATAAATTTATAGCTGGATACTTTTTGTGAATTATTTCCGCACAGGTCAGTCCTACTGTTCTTTCTTTCTTTGAAAAACTGAAATGCAATACGTGAATTTAAAAGTTTTTTTCCATGAAGCAAACATTTGCTTTCGTCTGTTGTTGTTTCTGTGTATACGACGTCAACTTTCAGCAAAATCCTTTTACCAAACGTATCACCGAATCTGTAGGGGTTGTTCACTTCAGGAACTAATTTTTACAATTATTGCGACACCACATAAATGCAACTTCATCGTGAAATACATCGTAAGGAGTCACACGTTGCAGCCATTGAGCCGTCAACATGACCTTTTGGAGATGAGGCTTCCAGTTGGTTAAAGTTGATGCTTTTTAAGCTGTTTTTGCAAGTTGTCATCACGTTTCTTTTCCCAAACTCGTAGGAAGTGACAACAGTCAAGTGAAGACAGCAGCACTCTGAAGTGGTCCTCAAATCAGAAGGAAAAAGCACTCAGTCTTTCATAAAACACGTCTGCGGCCGCTTTGATTGGGTGTATAAACACGTTCCTCAACGAGAAGAAGGTCGGGCGTTTCTCAGTAAACTGATAAACGGCAGCTGTAAGTTATTTCCTCTTGCTTTGTTTACAGTGGAGACTGACTCCCTGGTGACACCACTGATCTTATCTGCTGCTGTTCAAAGCTACTGTGCTCGTGAAGCCCTGCTGTCAGCACACCACACGAGGAATGTTTTAATGTGAGGCTGCGTCTTTGCAGCAGGAGGCCGTATTTCAACATCCCACAATAATTAGAGCTAAAAGATACTTGTGTGGTCTGCAGTCAACACATAGCTGATTGAGTGAATGTGTAATGATTTTTTTAGTTTTATTGTGATTTAAAAGTTTTTGCTGATCCTTTCTTTGTCTTTGGTTTGATCCAATCTGCTGTTGTTAGTGCAGTGAGCGATGTCCACAGTGTTTGGCTGAGTGGCTTTAGTCCTTATCCCCGTGCTGCGGTGAAGGCGGCTCGACAATGGCCCTGCGCCCTCTCAGGTTTCAGTTTCCACAAAGTGAGGGGCAGATCACCATGGCAACGCCCGTCCACAGGTTCCCTGACCGACCCCATGTTCCCCCTCTCAGGAGTTTAGAGCCCAAGGCCGCTGCCTCCGCCAGGCGCCTGATGTGGGAGTGAAGCATTTATCAGGCCCAAGACAAACTATCACATGAAGTGTTTTCCATCAGTAGCATGTAGCTTTTTAGCTCAGGTTTTCCTCTGTTAGACCAGAGTGTTAGAAGATTTTGGATATTTACAAGATACAAGGTTCCATTTTAATCTATAATGCAATATCCTGTTGTGAGGGAGGATCACTGATCAGGATACTGCTTTGTTGACATAAAAATGATGTAAATGCTTTTATCAAAGGTGAACATGACTGGGATTGTTGTCTGTTTATTCGTGCCTATGTTATAGCGGTCTTATCATGTCATTGTTTAAAAATGTCATATGATACTGGAAAGACTTATTACTGACTGTTAAATAAAGTGACAAAACAAACCTTGTAGATGGGTAATCATCCCCGCAGCAGTCACGCACGCCTGTTTAATCGCGTTGTAATTCAATCCGAGGAGTCGTGCACAATGACACCCTTAATTCTTGTATTGTTAAAAACACAAGCGTGGAAAGATGGCGGCATGCCACTGAGACGCTTCATCACGTTCATGTTGAACGTCAGCCTGCTTTGTTTATTCAAATTAGAGATCATGGTGCTTGTTCTTTTAATAACTGGGTTTAACATTTGAGTTGTTGGCACACAAGACAGACTTATTATTTGTGGTTGAGATACTGCAACAGGTTTTGGATCCCTAACATAACCATGATCATATATATATATATGTTAAAACAAGTCCTAATAAAACGCTTCTGTTAGCAGGCTTTGTAACAGCTACTTAGTTAGCTCCCTTTTTAGCTAGCGCATCATCAGTGCTAATTGTGAATTAGCTAACTAGCTGCTCTAATAAATAAATACAGTCCAGATCAAACACGTAGCTTCTCTCATAGTTATTTAGCTCAGCTAGAAAAAATATGTTAAAGTTAACAAGCTAACTTGGTTTGTTTGTTTTTCTCTTTGGTCGCTCAGCTAACGGGAGCTAGCTGGTTAGCAGACAGCGACTGGGAAACGGCCTGAGACACTTTTCAAAAAGGGCTTTAAAATTAAGAACTGCTACATAAGAATTCAGATTGTTTCCCATTACTGTGAGAAAAAACATTTAGGTGTTTTTATTGATATTTTTTACTGGCTTTATTAACATGATGACTTATTTCAAAACACAAGCGTCTCATTTGTAGCAGGCTATCATCGATTCCACAAGTTGGCCAAACAACTAAATGATCTCTGGTTACTGAAGTTTCTACTGAACCTTATAGGTTCAGCCAAAGATGGTTTGATATATGAAACAATATAAAGTGTGTGTGTGTGTGTGTGTGTGTGTGTGTATTAAAATTGCAGAGTGATGGGGATCACTTTTTTCCAATGAGCTCATATTTGGAAGACATTTTAAACAAGAACAGTCATGGCGGTGAAATGTTCCCTCTGTGTTTTTTGACAGTACCAGTTTCTGTTCCTTGTTGCTACAGCTACCTTCCCTTCCTCTCTTGTCTTGCTGTTTTGCATATTCAGTGACATCTGCCACCAAACCTCTCCGCTGATTGTTCCTGCCCTGCAGCGTCCCTGAAATAATAGCAGCGCACGGGTCACCACTCGAGTCAATATTTGTTCATGCACAGCACCTTCTGGGCTGTGGCTGTCTGTTTATTAGAGGCTGTTGGTGACGTTAAACTTCCTAATAAAGACTCTTATGTTACTATTAATAAGCTTAATATTTCACAAATAAAGTTTACTTGAAAGATGGGCGGTATGTTGATCAGAGTTTAAATCACAGAATAGTGGTTTTAAAATTTTAATTCCTAGGAAAATGCCAAAGTGCTGTAGACATTGTACCAATTTAAACTAATTTCAAACTCAAACAAGGACCCCCACCATTTTATACCGTAATACTTCTCTTTTTTTGTTTGTGACAAATAGTAGTGAACTTACTGATGGAACAAATCATCTAATTCACCTAAAACAACACTTTTTATTGCTGTAGGTAAGATAAAAATCTGACTGCCACCAGTTGAAGTTATGCACTGAAGTTAGCAGCTTTTGTAATGAACCTTTGTGTTGTGGGTGCATTGTTAAAAGTCACTTTCTATGTAGGTCAGTGACTTTTTTTTTTATTTTTATTCCCCCCTGGCTACTTAAACAAATATAATTTGTATTTTGCTAAATAAACGCAGACCAGAACGAATATGAAAGCACAAAATGTCGAAAGATAAGATTAAAACGCTAAGTTTTGTGAGCATGTTTCTTACATTGCAACACATTCGCTTTTTAGATCTGTCAAAACAACTTGGAAACAACTTTTATTTGGCTAAACAAACATGAGTTTTCATGAGCGATGGCCCCTCTGAATCTTTCCCAAACGTGACATTGAAAATTCCCAGAATACCGTGGGAGTTGCTCCCTTTTTGTTCGCCGGTAGGATGCCCACTTCCACCAAAACAGAGGACAGCCATAATGCTGCAGTGTTTCCACTGGAATGTTCCTGCTATTGTGGAGCAGGATGACTCCCACTGGGAAGACACCCCCCGCCCCCCGTCACCCCCTCACCCCTTCACTGCCAACACAATACAATGTGTTGCGTTCTACCTATGAAGGCATGCTACTGTTTTCGTAGCCACTGACCCCGTGACCGCGAGCCGAGGCCAAGATGATGAAAAGGACGACACGGAAGTCATTAGTTAGTCCCACAGTGAGGACCCCTTCCTCTCTGCTCGACAACGGCTGGGAATCCTCACTTTGATTTACATTTTCTAACACGCAACTTTTTCTAAAGATAGTTTTTGTACAAATCTGCTTGATGATGATGAAGATAATGTTTTCTTACTCTGTAATCTCTTCTTGGTGTAATGTACACTAAACTTCTTACGTTTTTAAATCGAGGGCAGCAACTGATTCATCTGCAGATTATTTTCTCGATTAAACCTTTTAGTCTATGAAATGTCAATTGTGGCAGAAGATGCTGTCTTCAGTAAGCTTGTTTTATCTGACGAACTGTCCAAAACCATAAAATATTACATTTTACAGCAAATTGTAACATTTGAGAAGCTGGAACTAGAAAATGTAGAAAATCTAGTTAATTGGATGCGGTAGATCCTGACTCTCTCTGGTTCATCTAGTTAGTAATAGTTAGTGTGTAATGGTGCCTCTGCTCGTATTATTTCGTATAAGTGAATTCATTTGTGTGCGGCGTCGGTTATAAACATCGCATGGAAACCTTCACTTGGCATTTTCTCATGGTATAAAGCGTTCCCTCACACGTGTGGTCTGTCGGAGGCCCTTTACTCTCTGTTGTCTGTCTTCAGCTGCAGTAGCCTCTCTCTGAGCCAGACACCCATTTGGTGTTTTTAACGACTTCCTGGAGCTGTTGAACTTTACTGTGTGAAGACGGGGAGTCTCTTTGTTGTCGCTCTTGGAGAGAGTGTCCGTCAGGCTGTCGGCGCTGAAGGACGCTGCTCTGAGACAGAGTGTGAGGTGATGCGCTGTTTTTCCATGTGTATGTGCAAAGCTGGGTATTATACCTTGTTTGTTTATTTCTTTTTTAAGTGGACTAAGATGCACCAGTATAGCGTGGCATGTTGAAAACCATCAAGGACCAAAAGCTGGAAGATGAGGTCTCGTCAGATTTGTGTTTTTTAATTAGATTGAAATGAAACTTGTTTAGGCAGCATTTAACTTTTAGGTCTACGTTTTTTCAAAGTAAGCTAAAAAAATTATTTTGGCACTTATATCTAAAAATTAAAAAAAATGTAAAACTCTTACATTTGGCTCTTTGTTTGGCTTTTGCCTTTTAAAGGGTTAGTTAAAAAGTTTTGAAGTGTTGCTGTATGAGGGACCGGTACGTAGGCAGGAGTAACAGCAGGGAAACTTAATGTAGTGCTGTGGACGAGGACAGCAGCAAAACGTATCTAAAACAATCAATATCATTTAATATATATATACGCCATATTTACAATATTTCAACCGCTCTAACTCTCAGACAAACTACTTTTTCTCAACCGCAGAACTGCTGTATTCCTTCACATACCACACACTCTTGCAGAAACCTAATGTATCCTGTCGCCACATGTAAGAAAAACCCAACTGTTTGATTGGCTTTGCTCCAGCGCCACATATCAGCACTTTGTTGTTGTGCACTTGTTTTGAACCCTGAATGTTTGCTCTGAAGGCAGATAATGAGACTTTAAGGCTCGTGTAAAACCTTTTATTGATCTTTTTAGGTCGCAGTGTGGTGAGTTTGGCGTGTCACCAGCTCCATCCACTCTTCTCTCTTTGTTCTAACAGTTCGTCTTCACTTCCCCCCGGAGAATAAATTAGACTTTTAAATGTGGGGCTACAGCGGCGTGTGGACAGCTTTGGAGTGCTGTCGATGAGGATGCCCCGCGGCTGCTGACGGGCAGCGGAGAGGAGAAGGGTTTCCTTTTCCTTTCTGGAAGAAGTTTGTGCCTCATAGCTAAAAAACGACCCCCTTTCCGTCCCCACTCACCTTTTTATCCCCCTTCGCTCAGTGGAACAAATCGTTTAGCTGCCACCCTAAATGGGATTAGTCCTCCCTCTCGGCTTCCCTCCCTTCCTTCCTCTCTTCTTTCTTTTTGTTTGGCATGCTCGAGTCCATCTACTCAAAAACAAACCTCAATGGAAAGCTTCTGAGAGGGAAAACTGTGAATGAATGAGGAGTAAACGGAGGATTTAATTTAGAGCTTCTGTCACCTCAGTTGTTTCGTGTTCACTGAGTTTGTTGCTAAAATGAATCTTTATTTCCTCTCAGGGCCACATGACTGAAGAACTTCTTTTGCACTCAAGGCCAAATAAACTGCAGTTTGCTTTCTTTATCATTACAAGGCGTCCCAGTCCCCCACCCCCCCCCCCCCCCCCAACACACACACACAGATTAGCATGCCTGATATCCCCGATGACGAATGACATTGAAGCCCGTTAATCAGGCCGAGCCGCTGATGTCACCACATTAAGCAGCGCGGCCCTCCTGACGTTGCCGTGATAAACAATGAGGCCAGCTGACGGGGTCACAATAGCCGGGCGGCGTCGGGGCGGGCCGGGGGCGAGGAGCTCAACGCATGCACATGAATATATTTTACATTACATTTAAATTTGATGCTCTTTAGTAACAGAAAACCCTACAGGAAAAGCAACAGTAGCAAATCATTGCATATAATTTATATGATAAATCCATGCTTTCCGTCTATTTAGTGACGTGTGGACTGCTCGCTAGCTAGCTTGTTGGCCGGGTGGGACAAAGACTCCTGCTCATAACTGTCTGCAAACCATTCCTGTTTTGTGGAGCAGTTTAAACTCTGACAGAGGAACATTATGTAGCTAATAAGCTACGGTAGCGTCCTCCACTCTGCACTTGACTGCTATTCATTCCCACAAACGTCGGCATTGTCAAGACGGCAAATCCACTGATCGTGGTAGTTCAGCTGATGCTTAAGGCTGGCCTTAATTTCTCTTTTTATTATTACTTTTATTAACAATACATGTTGCCTGTGCAGCCAACCTTTTTATATAGTTTTTTTTTTTTTTTAATGTTTCTGGACAACAAGTCATACCGTTGCATTTGGATGACACGATCTTTAAGACGAGGAGCAACAAGCAATGAAGTTCAACAAAAACATTAAGTGATCTTTTTTTTTTTTAAACCGTCTTATTATCTTTTATCTGCTGTAATTGTGATTTAACTCGTCGCCTGCTGGTCACACAGTCTGTTGATGACATTGATCATGAGATTTCCATCAGTTGAAAGACTGCTTTCAGGTGCCAGGCGGTTTATTGATTCAGATAAAACGCTCAGTGGAAAACATCTCTTTTGGAGTTTTAGTTTTTGTGCTCCTCCTTGTGGTTGAAAGCCCCCCCGAGGCCGGCAGGTTGTTGTTCCTGCTCCCCGTAGATGCTCTGCCGTCTTTTGTTCCCAGGACCTGGACCATGGCACAGCTGGGACTGCAGCCCTCAGACAAAAAAACGGCTTTTGAGAGAGTGCTGACTGATTTTTAAAAGAGAGCTCAGTAAAAACACGGATTCTGATTCTTTGTACAAAATGAGCCCAGGTCTGTGTAGTTATCAGAAATGAGGTTTTAACGTCTTGGTGATTGTTGCTCTCCTTCTTTAGGGAGATTGGTGTCATTTCTTTATTCTGATGTAAAAATAAGAGCTTTGAAGAGGCAAGAAGGGGAGAGATTGTAAAACTGCTGCTGTGTAGCTGGACCTGAAGCACAAGAAGGGATGATGTCCTTAATAACATCACTTTGCTTACAGACATACTCTACATGTCTACTAGGAAACCTGGCGTTATAAAAAACACAACAAACTGCTTCACTGCTGTTGTACATGTATGACTGCATGTGACAAATAAGAAACTTTAACGTCTTCACTCAGTTGACATAACTAGTAGTTTAAAGTACTTAAATAATTGTAGTGAAGTAAAAAGTAACACAATTCCCTCTGAAATGTAGTAGAACGATCATGTACTTTAGTGAATGACTTCCTTACTGAGTGTTTTCAACAGGGAATATTAAACTGGTGAATTTCAGACATAATCACTGATCACAGCTGGATACTGCTCTTTAGTGAGCTGGTTTAGATGCTACAGTTAACTAACATCAAAACTGATCCAAGACATGAACCTGCTGTGTTGCATTATACAGGTGGTCCTGTTTTTAGTGTGTGTGTGTGTGGTACAACAGTACGCCCATACCTGATAAACCCTCACACATTATTAGTGGCAGGATATCGTGTTTTCTTGCTTTGCGTGGCAACTTGGTGCGGAGAAAAAAAAGGACGTGACCCGGATTGAAACGGCTCCCTCACATCTTGTCTGTGATCATTACAGGTCCCAGAGCAGCATCTCTGTACATTAGTGTAACCCTCCCACCACCACCACCACCATCAAGGCAGACAAAAACCTTTCTCACGTAGTTCTGTGTTGGAGCAGCAGGCTGCCAGCGTTACAGTCAAATACCAGAGAATCAATATCTTTAAAGGTGAAGACGTCGAAATCAGCTGTTAATCCTCTTCAGCTCTATGAGCCAGAAGTTTAAGGTGGTTTTATAAAATGTTTGTCCATGTTTTTATGTTATTCTTTGGGGGGGTGTTGGCTTTCGTCTCAGTGCGGTGCCTTTTGTTAAAGTTGAGTGAAAGAGCTCCCTTTCCCTCCTTCATGCTGTCATCAGTTTAATTAGCTTGTTGTTCATTGTCCGGCTGCTGTCAGAGGTGAAGGGCAGCGGAGGACGCAGCGCTGCATCTCATTGGTGCGTCTCCAAAAGGTCAGCGGAGTGGGCTCGCCTGGCACAAAGGCAAACATTGGGAGCACTTAAGGTGGGGAATTTCTCCCACAATGCCTCTTTGAGGGAGCTGTCAACAGAAGTGAAAGCTCGGGGAGTGACAGTCTCTCGCTGGAGCTGCACACTTCATCTCAAATACAACAACTCTGCTTTATTTGAATCCAGATGAAGGTTAACAAGTAAGAGCAAGTGGCGATGTTTCTCTTCTTTTACTGGCTCTGCAAATTTAAAAGCTCTTTTAATTTTTTTATTTTCATCACTCATCAAAATGAGATTACTACACATTAACTACAGTCATGTCGTTCTTTTTAAAGTCAATTTTTAAAGTTTCAATTCTTTTTTTTGCCCTTGTGCTAGAGAGAGGCGGTGGTGGAAAGTAATAATGCACTTTACCCGAGTGTTTCTATCTTCTACTATTCAGAAGGCTGTGTAATACTTTTTACTCCACAACATGTATTTGACAGCTTCAGTTACTTTAAAGACAAAACATAATCAACAGTGACTTATTTTTAATTAGCTGCAACATTAAAGTGATGCTTACACATAAGTTATTAATAATTAGATCCTAATACTTATGTACTTTACATGCGTAACATGTTGACTGCAGGACTTAAGTTGTATTTCTGCACAGTTGCTTCTTATAGTAACAGATTTGAGGTATTACAGGAAGCACAAACATCCCTCAGCTGCAGGAAATCGAAGCGTGGACGTTGTCGTTATGTTGTATGCAGCCTTGACAGTCAGCGACTGACTGACTTTCCTTAAATGTTCAAACAAAATCTTAACGATGGCAGATTTTTGCAGCAGAAGCCTCTTTCTGATGCTCAACACGACAAACTGCAGAGACATTTCGAGTCTAGTGTGCGTGGTGCCCCACTGAGGAGGGTCCCCCTGCGTGGGGCCGGTGGGTGTGTTTGAGTGGTGGGTGGTGCTCACCAGCCCGTGGCTCCCCTCCTCCGCCTTACTGACTCCTCTCAAGAGCTGAACAAATAAGTGGCTCCAGCCTGTCCTTGGTCAAGTGCAGGCCAGGGAGGGAGAGAGAGAGAGGGAGAGAGCTTGTAAGTGGTTCAGACCAGACCGAACAACTCCTTCAGAGGAGGAAGATGGAGAGAGCGGGAACTGACGGTTTAATCCTCAGGAGGATGTTTGTACGTTTTGTTTGGAAAGCGGCTCGACATTCAGCTGGCATGGTAAGAGAGGATGCTCCAATTACTACCTTCAAAGGTTTCCAGCTCTTTGAATGTGCACAAAACAGGAACTTTGATGTTTTTAGAACATAAGACTGAAAAAGTTTAAAACATCTATTTTTAGCTGTTTTCTTATCTGGATTTGAGCTTAAATGACCCTCCTTTTGTAATTGATTGAAAAATATAAAATACCTAATCATTATCGTGTGTGTGGGGGAAATGTGATCAGAGTCACCGTTCTCCCTCTGAGGGGCGCTGTTGTCAACAGAAGGACTTGCTGAGTTTAGAGGAAACACTTTCTAAGTCCTGAAAGCTCACGACAACTTGATGCTGCAGTGAACGAGCAGCAGTCTGTCAAATGAAACACTGCAGCAAATGACTTTAACTCTTTAAGCTTATAAGTGGCAATAAGTGGTAGGTGGTGCACCGTGCGGCAGAGTCTGCCAGATTCTTATCATCCAGCACAATAAATCACATGTCAGGTCAATCGTAACCACATCATCCAAGAACTCTGACATCTAGCACTGAGAGATACTGATTATCCTGTCTTTCATTGTAGCATTTTGACGTTTGCAGACTGAGATTTGCTGTTTTTCTTAATGCACCACGTTCTTATGAGGAGACACTGAACCTCTGCAGAGCAGCTGTCAAAGTAAAAGGTTGAACCAGATGAAGCACATTCCTTAACTAGAGGCGCAGCAGTTACAGACCCCTTGTTTAAATGTGGCGTCCTCTCCAGGGTTTGTTAAACAGCGATGTTCATTGTTTGTTAATCTTGATAGGATGGATGCATAAATCTCCTAATAATGTGTTCTAATGTGCAGTGTTTGGTACTTATGTGAGATTTTATATGAAAAACCACTACAAATACTTTGAAATTGCGCAACTTCCATTATAAAAGTGAATGTTTTGCAACCTCAGGGCATCATTTCTACACGCTTCTCAAACTAAACACCAAGACAACTTGATCATCATAATGTAGCTGTTTATACTACAAGTGTTGCCGGTTTGAAGAATACCGAATATAAGAATAGAATATAACATTGTGGACTTTTATCAGGACATTATTGCCACTGTGTGTGGTGTTTTGACAGCCCTCCCAGTGGGAGTATCAAAATACTTATTGACTTGCTTTACATGCTGGTTGAGTCTGGTTATTCTTCCCACCTCAGTCTGTTGAGTAAACTCCTCGTTTTAATGGCAAAACAAGAGGCATCAGAAGCGATGTCTTTACAATGCATGCAACTGACGCTCAATGTTTTTCTTAATGCGACCACATGACTGCTGTCACTTTGGAAGCTGGCTGCATGGTCTTCCTGTATGTGTTGTGTTGCTGGATGTTGGCTGTTACTTATCAGTCGGGGACAATGCCACGTGTGTTGACAGCGGCTCTTCACATCCGTCCTGCATTCAGCTTGTTTTGTGTTTAATGAGCTGTGATTTAGCTTCAGCTGCATTGGGATATCTCTGCACGAGTCTCGCAGATGGTCCAAACTGTCGCTCTGCGATTATTTTGTTTTTATGCTCAGATACTGAAGTTTGTCTTCAAATAACCATGATCCATTTTCAAGCATGTTTTTTCTGGATACACACTGACTGTGCAAACGTTCTGAAAGAGATAATGAGGTAGAACTGTTCAGACAGAGGATTGAATTTGCTTTCTGTAGTTACAGCCTCAACTGGCCCAAGCGCTTGTTGTTGTCTCATGCTGTGTTTGTCCTCGTGCGCGAGGCCTGCAGCTGCCGGGAGTTGAAAGTGAAATAACTTTGTGGCACGTAACTGACTGAACGTTGACTCGTCCTCTCACTTCATGGACTACTGTGCCGTTCTTGTTTGGTGGTGGTTTTTGAGCCCTTCGCTTCCACATCTGAGTTTTGGAGAGCTGTTTGGTTTTAGTGGTTTGTTTGCATGCAACATACTTTTTTTTTTGACACAGTGTTGAGTTACTTGAGACAATAAAAGTGGCACGTTCAGGAGGAGGTAGATGTGTAGGGAAACAACTGATGGACACCAGCTAATTAATCTCAATAAGGGTGATTATAGGCCGGTATTCCTCGATTTGATCTATTAGTTCCCTGTGTTTAGCCATGTTAGCGGCGTGGTTCTTGGCGCAGCCTGAAATATCAGATGAATATATCTGATGGATAGTCGCAAAGTTAATAGTTCCCAGAGGATGAATCCTTCTGACTTTTCCTGTAGTGCCATCATGAGGTGGACATTCATGAAAAGATGAATTGCAGTTATTTTGCTGACCCATTAACTTGTCCTCTAGCCGCTGCTGCATTTGTTAACGAGGGCCAGATGGAGAGCTGAGGCGACAAGAACCCACTGCTTGTTCTGCGCGCGCACACACACACACACACGTTAGCACTTGAAACACGCAGTTTTGTGTCGTTTCTTTCTTTCCTGAAAAAGACACGTGGACCACGTGAATCATCCACAGAGATGAAATGCACGACTTGCTGCTGCAGTGTTTTCATGCTGCTCAGCTCTGTCTGATGCTCGGAGTAAAACATTTCCCAGTTTCTCTGGAGGCGTTTTCCCTCCATTAAATCTGCAGCCTCCCTTTTTTTAAAAATGTTATTAGGGGGAAAACACGCCTGTTGAATATTCAGCGCAGCGGGTTTGCAACCTTTACAGCCCTCTCTTAACTCTTCATGCTGTTTACTGTTGACACACGAAAATCCAACCAGAGCTGTTTTTTTTCCACAGTGGAAAATGTGATCTGTCACCACATCCTGGGCCTTTTCTTAAGGTGGTCCCCGTATATGGTAAACAAATGAGTCTCGACGCACTGCGCGACATGCAGACCTGCATGAATGACGACAACCATGCTGATCGTCTGACTCAACAGCAGAATCATTTGTGACACTAATATAATCAACTTTTCCGACGTCCAGAATTCCACTTTTATTAGTTTTTTGAATCTGTACTAATTTGTCACCGTGTGGTGTAAAGTTTGAGATTTTGTGTTTAACAACCGAAGTTTATGTTCAGTAAATCACTTTAAATGGGATTTAAAAAATCAGGGGGGTATTTATTATTGATCATTTATACAGTGTTCACTTATTATAAAATTGTAGAAACTAGTTAATTTGTTGTCTTAATAATCTAAATGACTTCGGTGGGGGGGGGGGGGGGGGGGGGGGGGGGGGGGGGGGTGGGGGGTGGGGGGGGGGGGGGTGGGGGGGGGGGGGCGGGGGGGGGGGCGGGGGGGGGGGGGGGGGGGGGGGGG
>JAVQJL010104132.1:0-28933 GCA_036024295.1 Nannoperca obscura
CCCCCCCCCCCCCCCCCCCGCCCGCCCCCCCCCCCCCCCCCCCCCCCCCTGCCTGGGCCCTGCCTGGGCATGCTGTTTTCTCTGCAGTTTAAGTTCTGCAACATGCGAGCAGTAAGTGGGGAAAGTTGGACACTTTCACAACATTAATTCAAGCTAACCACAAACTAATCGTCTGGTTCTAGCTTCTTTCTCACGTATGAGTACATTGAAATTATTTGGGTTGTGGACCCCTGGACTGGCATTTATCTCCGACATCAATTATCCATAAATGTCAGATTAATCGGTGATGAAAAAATGAAAGTACATCTTTACAACCACCCAGCTAGCCTCCAGTGGATGACTGCTGGCAGCTGCTGTATAATAAGTATGCGCGTATAATAAGGTTTTTTTACTTGTGATTTTACCCGTGATAACTGCAAATGTACTGATTTCTCATCTTCTGTCTCCTCGGAGCATCAATTCATGCACAGCACCTTTTTGTACCTCTTGTCCTTCTATACACTTTCTTAGCTGTATGCAAATATAGTCCTCAGAGCACCCAAACACACAACACAAGCAACAATATTATTTTTATATCTATATGTATGAGTTCTTATCCACAGTCCCTACATGTGTCCAAAAGCTGCCTTCCATCATATCATGTGACCATCTATATTATCACCATATGTGATTTTTCGTCTTTGTTCATTTGAACTCCTAGGCATACATACTGCTGACAGCAAACAGGTCACTAGAACTTACTAACTTGATGTCTGCTTTATAAGCATATCCATATGTACACTACACCATTACTGCTGCCAGAAAAGATCAAAACATTCAATTTTTGCATATGCAAAGTTGTGTCCACTACACTTAAACTTTCTCTTGTAACTATCTATAAGGATTTGTGATCACCCTCAATGGGCTTGGCAGTTTTGGTGCCGAGATGCTGTCTGTTTAGGAAATGTCTTTATCAGTCTTTGTTCATCTGAATGTTTTGCATAACCAAACAAAATGCGCACCTCACCGCATGTGTAAAGCAAGTTTAACTTCTTTCATCACGTCGTCCACGTATATTCATGAATCTGGATGTAAAAAGGTAACTACAGTAGCTGTCTGCATATTTCTGAAAATATTTTCTGAAATTCCCGCATAAACAAGCAATATAACTTTTTCTTGGTGAGTGCTGCAGCAGATATGTTTCATCATGCCACAGTTGGTTCCTTTGAGCCGATTATCACATGAAGAGTTTCCGTGCAGGGCATGATGACAGGGACTCATTGAACTGATTAGCTTGAGAGCGGCACTCGCTCCTTGGCCTCTTCACACAGCCTTGATGTTGCCATGGTTGGCTCTGAGCTTTCAAGTGTTTCGGGTTTGTCAATAGGTGTCCTGTTTCTCCTTTGCAGAATTAACCCTGTGTTTTGGCATGGCTTTTATTTTCATGAATTTGGCTCTTTTTTTTTATTCTCAAGCTCTGCAGAGGTGTCATGAAACTGGAAATGTCAGGATGAAACCACACATTTTATTACACTGTAGTGGGGCTGTTGCTGGAGCTTGACATGTCAGCTCCTTAATTAGAATAATCCAGGGAGAGAACCGGAATGGGTGAGGAAATACTGAGGCAAGAGTGAGTTTGGCTGTTTAACTCAGCCTTACCTGACCGATATCTTTCTTTACACATTAGCATCATGAAAGCATGACCCCCCCCCTTTTCTTCTGACTGGCCATATTTCATCATTCATTTTGTAAGAAATGGGGAACTTCAAAAGAAGGTGGAAATTGATCCCTGGAATACATATTGATTTATAATCAGTAAGTCCACCAGCAGAATTATAAAAAGCAGCCATTTAAGAAAAAATAATTGATGTATTGACCTTTTGTATTTAATTATGTTCTCTTAGCCATAATTAAAAGTATTTCTGTTTTCTTGTCTAACCACATCTTGTAAAATGTGGTTTTATATTTATGTTTAAGTTTTAGGTGACTGGTTGATTATGTGACTCTACTACATTATAAACATTTTTTTTTCCTATTAAATGTGGTTTACACAGAAATGTATTTCTTTATCTCTGATTGAAAATGGTTCTTTTGAATTTGTGTACTTTAAAGTTTCAAGCCCATACAAGCCACCTGTGTGCATCCAATGTTCCTAACTGAAACATCTAGCCGTCCTGACTCAGTCGCTGTACATCCAATTGAACCTTTCAAACAACAGAGTCTGAGACAGCATGTCGCCAACACTCTTCCCAACAGCCAGTAGACATGCAGTCACTATTGGGGACCATTTTTCAAGGGTCCATCTTTGGCAGCAACAGTGACAGCCCCTATAACCAAACATTCACACCAGCAGTGACATGGAGAGACAAACTGAGCAGTAGTCATTCATTTCAAATGAGCAGTAAGACATGAAGAGTGACACAGAAGAGCAGAGCAATACAGGAGGTGAGATCCAGCATCTTTTGGAAACAGAAGGTTCAGCATGATGCATGTGAGAAGTGATTTGGTGTAGTGACAGCCCAGTGGAAACCACACGTGGGCTGCTACAAAACTTCTTTTGCTACCAGTACCCATCGGTAGCATGCTGCTGGTTTCTTTTAATGTACAGGTGTATTACTGAAAACAATAAAACTGACAGAATTGTGGATTTTTAAATATAACCAAACACAAAGCAAATTACATTAATACAAAAATGTGGTAATTAACATGAACTACATCTTTAATTATGATTTATTGTAAGAAGGGGTTAACGTTCTACTGGATGTTAAAGCCCCTGGAAACTTGGCTTCAAATCTTAAGTCTTTTTCTATAACATTAAATAGTCATTAAAAGAATATTGTAAAGAGTTTGACACTCAACAACTCCCAAAACCCATCATCTGTCATCAAATTCTGTTTGATGTGTGCACCAAATCCTGTTTGGTGCACAGAAGTACAGGCTTTGACCTTTTCTAAATGAGCCCCACCAAATTCAGAGTGAGAAGATCAAACAGAAAAAAACAAACGGGCCTTAAAGAAATCTCTCATGAAATGAACAAAACTGTTCTAAGCTTGTTTGTTTGTTTTTTTGTTCACGAAGGCCTCAGTAAAAAGCTGACTGGGAAAATTTGTTTTATACTTGTTGTGCTATTGAGTTTGTGTTTTGCCAAGACATTTTGAAATTCATTGCATGAGGTTGCAACATTCCCTCTTCCTTCTGTTCTTAAGCATTATTGTAAAATAAACATGTATACGTACAGCTCGAGCTTGTTGTGCCTTTCTTTAGGAATGGATACAATTCTTGCACTGTGGTGAGTTTCAAGATGTTTCAGTACATTCTATATAAAAATAATTGTCCTTTATATGCTACGTGCGTCCATCTATTTTTCAATAAATGTGCCCATGTGTGCAAGAATTATATTTGCAGCTCCCCTTCTTCTGTTATGGGGTTACAGCATATGAGACAATATCACAGGCCAGGTAGTCATGTCTCCAAGCTCCTACCCAGGAGCCTCCATCTCCCTGTGGCATGTGACGTTATTGTACGTTAGCCTAATTGATCGTGCTGGCAGGTAGAAGGTCCCAATGGGGCCTTGTGGGAGCTGTGGATCCAATATTCTGCCTGACAGACACATGAAGAGGAAACCTGGAGCCTGCTTATTACTGGTGACACCTTACAAATATGGAGAAGTCGCTAATAACTAAGCAGACCTCATGAGAGCCATTGATGGAAGGCTGTTGGCAGGAGGACAGTGAGGTTTTGGCTAATAGGTTTTTATTGAAATAGCTTTGGGATACAAGGAAAGCACTAGTCCTGTATTGCCAAACCTACATATGTCTGTTCTGTGCCAGCACAAAGCAAGGGAGGGTACATATTGATACGAGTCATATGACCGTCATAAGAGCGTCTCTTGGTGTCTGTGGGGATTGACGCGCTTGAAATAGAATCTGTTCCGTGACGCAAACAACTGCAAAATACACTCAAACGCTTTATTAGTCCATTCTGCTGTGTATTCAGATGCTAATAAAGTGTCTTTTGCATCTGTAAGAATTGTAAAATGGCTATAGTTAGTTTTTCAATCCATTAAAGACCATAAGTCAGATTACATTCCTCATATGTATTTTTAACCATGTTAGCAGCAGCGCAGTGGCTGTGCTTACATCCCTGATCAGGGAATTTAACTAGTGCTTTCAAGATTCTGCTGCCCTTGAGAAGGACATTAACCTGTCCTCAAACCCTTCCTCTGTTGACGTGCAATGTGGTGATACTATCTGGAGCTGCCACCAGCAGCTTCCACTGTTGTTGTACAGGGGTTTGGAAAAGTCCAGATTTCCCCAGATGAAGCGCCATAAGGATGTACTGTTTATTTGCCTCTACATATGCACGTGAGCAAACATATTCTGGGCTGAAAGCAGTTCTTAAGTCCCAGCATCACTGTTCCCATTAGGAGTGATGTTAACAGGTGAGTGAAATTTAATAGTCCATAATCATCTTACTCCAGGTTAAAAGACTCATGGCCCAGGACTGTGAAAAGTTTGAACTGCCCTGGTCTACAGCTTGATGGTGGGGTACTAACACAGTTTTAGAACTATATGAGGAAAAAACTGTGCTGGGATCTCACAGACAACTCTGGGCAGCTTTACAAGCCTCACAAAAACTACAGTCTGCCAGCGCCTTGTAACATTTGACTCATTCTCAAGAGGTTCAGTAACACAATTATTTTTGGGATAATATATATGGGATATATGGCACGGTTGCATTTGTTTAAGTGGAAAGTCATGTTTATACCATTTCACTGGATCCACTATCATATCCTTCTGTGTACCCCAAGCTCATAATGTTCCGTGTACAATGCCCTTTTGTCTACTTTCCCCTCAATTTGTGCCTCTTTTTAACCCACCAACAAACACAGCAACACTTGGCACGAAGGCTGTGAACTCAACACGGGTTGTTTGAAACAGCCAAAAGTCACATTGCAGCAAGTACGTTTTTATTCCCGAGGTGTTATTTTCACGAGCTGTTACCTCACAGAATAATAACCATAAGGATGTAACCGTATACACCTCAGGGAGGTGAAAAAGGTTTTCCTTTGTTTATTTACATAACTGCTGATGTTCTCTGTTTTTCAAGTGATCTAGAAGGTTGTCACAATTGTGCAAGCCATCTGATAAGACTCAACAAAGTGCTCAACTAATTGTTTTTCTACTAGAATAAAATAGTTCTCTTTTTCTCTGACATTTACAACAGTTAATGACAGATTTCAAAGTTAATTTTTATTCCTCTTGAGCCTCTTTTTAAGAGTATGATTTCAAATTTTCCACTGTGTGACTTTGGCAACCTTCCTAACACTTCAATTAAGTCGCTGTTTGGCAAGTAAAATGTCTTTCCTCTAAGCATGGCTGGTCTCATTTATGCTCACAATGATAATAAGTTCAGTCCTTTTATAAAACTATGAATTAGAGATTAAGTACTGCAGATTAGCCTTATGCCTAATTGATTATGAGTAACATTTAACTGTGTTGCAGCTTGTAACCAATGGGACGTTAATGCCATCTCCTTTGTCTCTTATTTGCTCATAATGTTTACTGTATTTCTGTTCAATCAGCATGCATTTATCTTCCTCAATAATTCACTGCCTCCTTCTCTCTGTATTTAATTAAATTTCATGTATTGTCTTCACCTTCAGGCCTTGCTTGGAGCTTGAGAATTACCAGCTGATCTATGCTCCAACACTCACCTTTGGTCAAAAGCTTTGGGTCGTGACCAAAAGGATGAAACTGCAGATACAAGCAGCTGAAATTAGTTTGCTTCGCCGAGATAGGCTGGGGAGCTCAAATTCTCTGATATCCTATCTAAGCTCCTAACCTATTCTTACAACAGTTGGTCCTTTTATGTTCAATGGAGCCTACCTAGGTGGTGGGAGCATCTGATTAGGATGCCTCCCTGAAGCCTCCCTGTGGAGGTATTCTGGGCACGTCTGACTGGGAGGAAGTCCAGAGGACTAGGGAGGGATTATGTATTCCAACTGGTATGGGAATGCCTGAGGATCCCTAGAAGGAGCTTGGAGGACATGTCTTGGGAAAAGGATGCCTAGACTGCTCTTATTAGTGTGTGAAGAGAAGGCCGGTATATATATATATATATATATATATATATATATATATATATATATATATATATTTTTTTTTTTAATGGTTTAAATGTTAGAAATTAATATTGTCACAGCTTTCATTACAATGGAATAAATGGTTCATATTAAATAAAGTATAAAGTATTACTCAAAATCTCATTCAGATTGGCTAAGTAGTTTTTGAAATATCGTGCTAACAGGCAGACCAACTAATGGAACCAAAAACAACCTGTGTGCCTGATGTAATTATGGAGCATTTACTCCACTCAGGACTATGGCTGCTCTTTGTGCAGTCAGTTCTGTGTGTTTGTGTCTGAGACAGTTTCAAAAGGATCAAATCAGCCTCCATAATGCAGTAAAATGCACTGCGACCTTGCCATAATGTTGATTTAATCCTGTTCACATTATATAAAAAAACATCTCTCTTCTGATGAACTGGTAACTGAACATAACAAACCATCAAAACAGATGAGTGGGAAATGTTTAATAACCTCTTGTTGGTTTACTCATTGATCAAAGTCCTCACAGGCACGGTGGCAGCATTAGCATATGTCAGTGGATTATCGTTGTCAAGACTCCTCCTTGCATATTGTTTGAAATCCCTCATTATTATAGCAGACGTCAGAGTGTCCAGGGTGTTGTCTGTTTCCTGTTTTTTGCCATCTTTCACAAGAAGATTTGTGTGAGACATAAGGTACCCTGAGCTTTCTTCCAGCTTGTGTTTTCAAGGCAGCACAAGTGCATCTTTGTGCTATCCAGGTTCCCGTCATATCCTATCAACAGCCATGCATAGTGATCTTCCCTTGTGAATACAGTAGCATGCACGGCCTGACTTTTCAAGTTCCACCTGACTCTGCACATATAACATGGTCAACTTCACAAAGAAAGCAGTGTGTTTAGAGATGCCTGTGAAGAAAGCAAAAATACCAACAAGGTAAAGGTTTTAGTTTGTAGTGAGGCACTTTGATTAGATCCTATTAGCCAGGCATGCATTTCACCAAATCACAAGGTGGATTCATTTACAGGTCTGTTCCTGTCAATTCTGTTCACCACCAGTGACCACTGATGGCCTCAGTATCCCTGTCTGAAATTACATACAACGCACTGAGTGAGGAGCTAGTAGCAATTGAACGTGAAATTGATACCGCTTTTAACAGCCATTCATTTATTTATTTATTTTGTATGACAACAAAACTAAATAGCATGAAAACCCACTGTACTCTTACAACTTTTTAATTTAATATTATTACAGATTTAGTTTTGTTGCCTAAAGCCTTATGGTGGTGCCACCAGGTCAAGCAATCAAACTTAACCGTAGGTCTCACATGCAGCAAAGTTCAGAAGATATCATGTATAACCACTTATTCATATTTTAGCTGGCTGCTGGAAAAAAATTGAAAGCCCTCCACTTTACTGGTCAGTTTTGTTGAGCCCAGGGGTATTGACCTTCTCATTGTAACAATGTGGACTCATATTTACTTGAGACAATACCCTGTTGCATCATTTCGTAGTCAGCAGAATCTAAACAAGAGGCTGCTGACAATTCATCTCTTTTATGCAGTATTACACACAAAATGTAGAAAAAACCTAAATACAGTTTTTTTAAATTAAGCTTCTACACAGTTTTTAGAGTAAACACATTTGTCAAGGTACAATACATCTTTTATGCATTATCTTTAACCATTCTTTGAACATTTTATGTTTTTCCAGCCTGCCACAGCATTTAATGTGCATGAAATTTAGAGCCATGCTGACTCCTTTCTTGCTGTTGACCTGCAGAGTTCCGAGAAAATGTAACCATTAGTGCTTCTTGTGTTGACTCCATGTGGGCTTTTTAAAGATAAAGTACAGTATTGTTTTTGTCCTCTTTAGCTTGGGGGCAAAAGATACTAGATAACTATCCTACTATGAGTTGAGGATTTGTTTGATGTGTTATTGATTTTCACTTCACTTTTAACCAGTCAACTGCCAATATGGATTAACCAGTACTCATAAAGAAAGCTCTTGAATTTCATAAGAAAGAATATACATTTGCACATGAAGAAGTTAACAGTTCAATATTCAATATTTCCCCAGTGCACGTTTGTTTGGTCGCTCGTTCAACAAGCTAGGGTGCAGAACAAGACGTGCGTTCTTGTTTGTAAGTTAGATAAGAAGGAGACTTTAGCAGGAAAGCCAATGTGGGTTGTTGTTTAAAGCCTGTGGTTCTTGTGTTGTGTAGCAGGCTGCTGTCTGGCTCAGTGTGACCATCTGCTCTGCCTGTGACAGAACGCTGACATAACTGCTTCATGCAAGGTTTGACTGGCTGTGTCGAAATAAGGTCTCCGTCTACATAGATGGTTACTCCGTCAAATTAATGCAAAAATAGGGAATAAAATATTAATTTCTCCCTTTTGGTTTCTGATGTGTTTTTCCACAGGTCACTTGATTCATATAGCAGATATGTTGGACTTTAACAAGTAAATATGAAATGTTAAGTGTGTAACTTAAGACAGCGACATTGGGGCTATTTATTCACTTGTGTACTATAAAAAAGGTGGCACTGGATGTTCTGTCCTGCTCTTCATATTATATTCCCTCTCTAAAACTTCACTGAGGAAACTGACAGTCAATGCAAGGTTGCAATAAGTGAGACAAGGCTCATTTACACAACCCCTGCATGTTAAAAGATATGATTGCCTTTGTTGATGATGCATTTTATTGCACTTTCTTACATCATAACTACCATGAGACTGATGGTACTTGACTGGTGTCACAGAGCTTGGTCAGCTCACTGTACTCAGCACCAAGATTAAGGCCAGTGGACTTTAAATGTAGCAGAGAGAATTAAATTACATAATTTAGTCTTTTCCCATTAAAAAAGAAATCTCAAGTCATTAAAGCTGCCATTCTTGAAGAAACGCCAAGAAAGTGACATCGCCATTTGTCCATTTAAGAGAGAAAAGCTTGTTATTGGTCCCTGTGCTGATAATATTAGAGCTGATACAGTTGCAATAGCAGCCTCGTCTTGTATTTCTTCTCTCTGTGTGACCTAGGAATGACTTCACAGTTTCTGGCAAAAACCTATTTTCTTTGCTCTGTTTGAGAGAGCACTTATCTCTATTTAATTTGCCACAGGAATGTCGTTTCGCTCTTTCATACTCCTCCTTTGTTGCCTCAGCTTCCCTGCATATCATGCCATGCGGAGTTCAGCCAGTTCTTTGCCACCCATGCTGCTGTTAGAATAGCTTGTATGTCGGTCTCTGTTTAAAGAAAATGCAAATGACAGAACAGTAATGGATTTTTATGTACACTCTTTCTAGTCTTCTTATGAGTGCCTTCAAGTACATATTCAGCATATGGACTTCAAACAGAACGAACACAATGTAGATGTTCTCTCTTTTGAGAATGGCACACAGCAGCAAATCTGACAAGTCGTGTTGGACCCAGTAATGTGACTGATGCTGCTGCAAATCTTCATTCATGGATCAGCTCACATGTGATATGGAAAAAATAAAAGTCTGTGCAGCTCAGTGTATGAATTTGCATGAGAAGATGAAAGACTCCAGCCCATGCGGGGCCATGTCACAGATACATATTATGGATGGTGTGTGTTCATAATTTCCTCATTTGTTTCCAGGCATTAACAATCAACTACAGAGCCCTCTCTCCCTTTGTACCATGCTTCTGAATGTCAGGAGTTCATCCGGATCGTTTCCTCTGAACCATGTTTGCTGAATGACTGCGACTGTGGTGTTGAAGGTTATCTGCATAGGAAGTCTGAGTATACGATGAGCATGCTTTATCCGGGCTTAGTTTATTGTGTTTCTGTGAAAGGATGTTTTCTTGAAAGATTTAGATGCAGCCCTATGAGATATATCATTCACACCCGGAGCTCAATTTGTCTTTTTTTTTTTAATCTAAAATACTAATCTATAACAAATGCATGAGGGGTATCAGTGTTGCAGTGTTTGGGGATGTCATAATTATAGTTTTAAGCATTTGTGTGTCTGCAGATAAATTACATTTCATTAGTCATTCAAGGTTAGGCAGATAGAGAAGTAGGAAAGGGAAGATGGAGATAAAGGGATTTTTGTATTCATATTGATTTTTGGGGCTTGCTCCTTTTATTTCAAACCACTGAGATCTCATCAGTCTCAGTTGCAGATTACAGCTTCCCTCCCTCATCATTTGCATAGCCCTCATCCACCCCATGACTGAATAAATAAATATAGGGCGAAGGAAGCTTCTCTAGCAACACACCCCTCATCATTTATTAAATAAATGAGTACTGATGCGCCTGCTGATGCAGCTCCCTATTAAGATGAATCCCCCTGGTCCCTAAGGACCCATGCCTTGTGAAATATGATATACCCACATGTATTACTGAAGTTAATATTTTCAATATTGACATGTTCACAGTTAACGTTGTTTGAATTGAATTAACCTGGGGTGGATTGTGAGAGGTTATCCGGCTGATATTAAAGCCCCGGCCTTGGATCAACATATCTGGGAGGTTGCTAGGAAATTGGAGTAATGTCCCCTTATACAGGACAGTGACCTGAGGCGAGAGGGTTTAGCTGAGGCAATAAGGCAGAAAATCTAATATGGTGGCATGGGCTGTCCCACTGGGCTAAGCTCTCTCAAACACCGACGGTAGGCATCTCACTCCGTGTCTTCTCTTTTTTTCCTCTTTTATAGCGTGCTGTTCTGCTCTCTCCTTCCTCTCTGTCTTTCTACCTTCTTTTCCTTACTCGCAGTCCAGGCTCGCACACTCACTACCGCATGTTCTCACACACACAAACAGTTACACATACATAAAGTGATAAGCTGTGAGGCCTGTCTATGACCTTAACCTCATTGCAGGGTTTATTGGGCAGCTTCACAGGAGAAGTAACCTCATTTTGCCTGGAGGAATACAGAGTCAGCTATTTGTTTGGCTGCTTGCACACTTCCAACACCCCTACACCCCCCAGTCTTTTTCCACTGTCCACCCCCCACCTCTGTGCACCCATTTGTTTTCCCAATATATCATCCCACCCCTGAGTATACACACACACACACACACACACACACATCTACAGATGGTTTAGTGACTTGCTGTGCACTGACGGATATGGTTCAATAGCCTTACGTGAAAGAATAACAGTCTACTTTCTGCTGACGTAATGTCCATACACAGCACAGCCATTGCCATTGATGGTGTGGAATTGGCTGCACTCATGAACAGGTAAAGGCAAATTGCAGCCTCTGAAATGGCCATGACTGGGCACAAAAGAGAGCTGAAAGAAACAGCAAAAACCTACATTTATTATCATGTAAAAGTACAGAAAGAACCAAATATCCTTGTGCCATGTTCACTTTCATTTTGAGATTTATTTTATCCACCGGTCTCTCATCTGTTGTTTTTTTGAGGGGTCGACTCTTTTTTTACTTCCATTCTTCCTTCTGTTACTATCTTGTCACAAAGTGCACAGAGTGCAAGGACAGGTCCCATGACAGATTATTCATGTCCAGTCATGAACAGACTTTCCTACAGATGGAGAATTTCTGGCTTATTTCCATACTTTCCCACTTCTCTCCCACTCTCTCCACTAACTTCCTCATCCAGTACAGCTGACTGCACAGTGAACTCCCAGGTCCTTCAGGGGCACAAGTCCACCACCTCAGCCTGCCCACTCTGGCACTCAGGTGCCTTGCACACTTGCTGTGTACAGTACGCTGCCATCATACTTGATGTGGGGGAAAGAACAGGGACGTTGATTACAGTGACTTTCTTGGTAATGTTCATGCAAAGGAAGCCAGTACTCACTGCACGTGCATTGAGTGCTAGACTGTGATTAACTGTTAGTGATGGGACATTTTCTTTGATTACTTCCCTCTCTCTCTCTCTGTGTCTCTCTCTCTCTCTCTCTCTCTCTCTCTGTCTATGATTGTCTGTATGTGTCTGTGTTTTTTCTGTCCATCAAAACTCCTCTTCCAATTGGTCTTATGTTCAACCACTTAAAACCGGCTTTTTTTATGTTTGATTTTCTTGGCAACCTCTTGAGGCGGTGCAAATAATGACGTGTCTCAAAGGCAGAAGTAGATTGGTATCATTATGGTGCTGGGCTGGCAGAGGCCGGGTGGATATTTGGGGGTGCGTAGCATCTGACTTGATAACCGCTGTTTGCATTCTTTCCCTAACCATAACCAAGAAGTTTTAGTTGCCTCAACCTGACCAAACCTTCAACATATTGGTGGCGGATCAGGAAACACTAATGTGAATCATTCTTGAAATGGCCTTAAGGGTCATTCTGGAAGGGAGTGACAAACAACCTTTGTTTTTTGGAGCACTTGTTGGTTCATTAGTCACATCCTCTGTCTCTCTGTTTTGTATATTTTCTTTCTCAAAGCCTTAACTGTTGTTGGAAGAATGGACATCATTCTGTCAAGTGGAACCATTAATTCAGCAGTGTAAGTTGTTTGTGATACTCTCATTAGCGTTAACAGTTCAAGCGGGTGATTAAAAAAAAGAAAGAAACTACAACTTCAACTGCACTAAATTACTGATTATATTAACATCTAGATTTTGGGCGGTGTGGGACGGGGTACGAGAGTGACTTTATAAACTACCTCTTGAGGCACACAATGGCCTCATCCATCTTCTTTGCTTTCCTTTCAGCTCTGATTAAATGAGTGTGATGGATCTCGCCATCATTAGGGAGACTGAGGACTGGCGGATTGGAGCCATCACAAATCAGCTTTATGTGGGAAGAGCATGGAGTGGCAGTGACAGCTTTACAGCTCCTGTGATATTAATGGAGTGGACCGTTTTACATTGCATGGCCCTGCAGCCCTTTACACATCAGATGTATGGTAACCAGGGGTCATTATAGATCTCTAGGCTCCCAAGTTATGAGTCCACTGGTGTCCTGTACCTTAGTCAGCACATACTGGTTGACCGAAATGGTGTTAAGGTTACAATTCAGTATTCTGATCCTGAATACTCTATGTTAATGCTGACCTAGCACCTACGTCCTAAAGATGTAAATTCTATCTAATAGTAGTCTGCATAGCAAATCTGTGCACATAATTTAAGAAGAAGAGGAAAAAAATGATGTTTCTTGGAGCTCAAGTTGTCCGCAACTACTTTTACCACAGCTGGTGTTCCCTCTACGGGTCTTCCTCACCCTTATTTCTCACAGTTGATGTATGCTATTTTCATGAGTCAAATGTAGAGATTCTCTTATGCTTAACTAACAGTAGAAAACCTCTATGTTTAAGCATAACAGAAAGAGGTCGGTCAAGTCGCACATACTAAGAATCATGTTCCTTCTTATTCAGGATTACATTCAAAATCTCTGTCTCTCCCGGTTTAATTTAACAACAGACAGACCAAGATGGGACTACCACAATAAGTGGGTGTTCATCTAGTTGAGGAGACCTGCGTTAAAAATGTACAATGTACTCTCACCCTGATGTGGGTTGCTTTGGGAGAAAAATGAATAATACTAACAAATTTTCCCTTTTTTCAAAAGCTTTTATCTCCAAGCTTTGTCACCACTCTATACTGTTTGATCTATGATGCATTATGTATTTTGAGTTTTTATCTTGTCTTATTTTGATATAAAGTAACTTCCAAAAGTTGTATCAAAAGCACAGAGACGTTACCTTTTTCTGCGGTCTACTGTTCCTGTGTAGAGGACGTGTGAATAACGTGATGATGTGGACATTTCATGTGTAATAAAAACAAATGTAGTATTTCGCAAGTAAAAACATGAATGTATGCTTTTGCAATGTGATGGTCACATAGACATGCCAAGCCTTGCTTAGTTTTGCATAAGCTAAGTCATTTGATATCAAATATGTGCACACACCAATAACCCACAGCAAATATATATTATAATATAATATATATTATATCTAATTATATATATTTATTTTCCTCATTAACACACTTTAGCTTGAAATATTCTTTTAGTTGCAAAAAGCCATCAACAAGCATGAAGCCACACAGCGAGGTATGTTGTTGTCATTAGTGCCAGGAATGGAGGTGGCAAGGAAGCTGACAGATTCAGCACACTTGGAGTGGAGGTCACCTGTCTTGGCGAAAATGGCATTACAGCTGCAGTAAATTCAGGGAGATTGTTCTCAAGTGAGTGAGCCAGGGAAGGCAATATTAGAGCAGCAGAAAAACAAAAACAAAAGTAAGCCAATAGGAGACACAGTGGGGTGTCAGGCTTTTGCTATCAGAAATGAGTTATATCCAAACCGTAGGCAGCCACTGAATACTGAACAGAAGACACACAGAGCCCCACGCCTGCAGTATGTGACTTCCTACGATGTGAAGTGTTCCGTAAATCTGTGTTTATTTGTGTGTGTATTCCGCTGATATGTGGGAATCATAAAACAATGTCTCTGTGTGAAACCTCTCTGGCAGAATTTGCCTTGTGTGAAAATCCATCCGCCCAACATGAGCTAACATTTTACTCATTAATGTCTTGAGAGGTTTGCACCAGAAATACCAAACAGCCTGCAGAATGTGTCTTTGTGTGAAAATGACAGCATTTGCCGACTTGTTTGTGTCTCTGTGTGCGTTTGTTTGGTTTTGCCATGTGTTTTTTTTTTCCATCCCTTTGTGTGTTTTGACATCCACATCCTCAGTTGAGGAACTGACTCTAATCTACATTCTATTGTCAGTGAGTTATTCTTGCAGTGCAGTGCAGCTAATCATACATATTCAATGGTTTGTCACCCATGAAATAGTGATTAAAAGGAAAGTCCATGAAAAGCATGGTGATATCACAGAATGTGTCGTCCTCTAATAAACAGAGCAGAAAAACTGCAGAAAACATCCATTACATACTGTTTACTGACTAAACTATATGCATTAACTCGAGAATAAAGAGTCAGACAATTGCTGTTGGACTGTCAATATTCAGTTAATTTGGAATAAAATGAAATATGTGTTTTATATATTCATATAGAAAACAATTGTTTACATTTTTGTAATCAACTGCTGAAGAAATGTTTTTGGGTAAATACATTATTGCTAACAAGACTAAGAGTCAACCGTCATGCTAGGAGCATTGTGAGGCTCAAAGCCTAAGGTGCAGTGTTGTTTTGAACTGTATAGCAACGTCAGCATGCTAACCTGCTCACAATAACAACGCAATCTGAAGTTCAACTAAATCTGTTGTGAGGCTTCAGTAGTCTGGATACCTGATAGTTACATGTAGGTTTGTTGTCAGGACACAACACCAGCCAAAACCCAACAGGCAACTACTAACACCTTACACTGACTACAGCAACCAGTAACCATTTCTACATAGACATGGCATGTAAATATTATATTGAGATAGACTGGAGAAATCTGGACATGTCCTTTTAAGACTTGGAGCTAAAAGCAACTTTATGCTCTACTAACCAACCCATTTTAGTTGAATGCATGGGCAGCTAATGTTGTGCTACACTGACTGTAGGCACCACAAAACCAGCAGGCCACCTGGGACAGGTTTCCAACCCACAAAACAGAAGGTGAGAGACAGCACAGCCAACACATGCAGATCCTAAAGCACCAGCTCTTTATGCCTCCTGCACAATAAATCTCTCACGCCCACTGGTCTCCTCTGAGTTCTAAACATGAACCTGGAGAGAGACCTGCGTATAACACCAGACATTTCCACTCCCCACCCATCCTGCCTGCAAAGCAGAATGTGGGATAGTAAGCCAACCAAGGCAGGTCTTGTCAATGCTGCACATATGTCCTCCTCACGTTCCACTGATCTAGCCTGTTGATGCCAACAGGGAGGGTCCTTGCCTGCCAATATGTAAGCTTGATATGCCATCAAAAAGACAGTGGGCAAGCCTATGTTTAGACTGAGGGCTTAGCATTTGTTCGCACACTGTCCTCCCTTGTGCTCTAATGTTGAGAAAGCTAGATGTGGGAATGTTTCTTTGAAAAAGTAGTTTCATTGCTTTTGAGAGTGTTTGGTCAGTGTTTCACAGCAGTCCTAAGGAGAAATAAGTACTGAAGAAACGGGGTATTGTATCCAAACCAACCACTGGTGTAGACTTCCTTCCTTAGGGGTGGGAGAGTAGCTAAGGTCAGCCGAGAAGCATTGCACTATCCCATTGGAGAACAACCACAAGGTCACCAATCAGCCTCTTTATTGTCCTAAGACAGGGGAGTGGGACTGGTGGGACTTTCACAAGGGCAGAGGGGCAGCACTTGGTGGAGCTGCCACCACATGGCATAACTGTCATCACAGCACAATGCACCACATGAGATTGCTGGAAGTCATCCCACCACTGCTGGCATCTTGCCACCGCCAGACGGCTGGTGTTGTTATTGATGAATGAGACAAAACACTGCCAGTGTGTCAGCCTTGCTGACCAAGCCAGGGCAAGAACAGCACAAGATTATCCTGATTGGCTCAGCTTTCAGATGGGAAATTGTCAGCTCAAGATATTCGGTAGACATCCTGATCAGATGAAAGAATTACTGGCTCCTTCCAACATGAACAGGAACTGTAGTTCTACTGCAAATTCCTTCCACCACTGTATTGAAATTGTACTCATAGATGCAGCAAAAGTGCTTCAGTTAATAAAAAAAGTCATTCAAACACGGCTGCCTAGATATGACTCACCTCTTATACAACCCTCTTGCATGTCGTTTCAGCTTTGATGCTTTCTTTGGCGTTTTCTTTGTTGACGCCAATGCAAACTCAATAAAATACTTTTTTTTTCTGGCAAACTTGCAGAGTCACTAGAGTAGGACAACCCTTGGTTTTTCTGCTGCAGCAGATTCCAAGGGAACTAAGACGGAGGCTGTCGCCACTAAGGGTATTAGCAGAATGTGATTTGGTATTTTCTGCTTTATGGGCCCCCTGCACTGTTATCTGGCAGCGGAACAGAGGACGTGAGGATGTCATTTTGCATGGCATCAGCAGAGACACTGAGCAGATAGTGTCAGCGCTGGGAGATCACAGGTAGAAAGGGGTCTTCCTCTGGGATGGAGAGATAGTAATGTCACAGCATTAGAGAGGGAGAAAAATACAGGCAGACAACTAGAACTTATCTGCACTGTCACTAGCTCACTATGTAGACTACATGACATAAAAGAAAGGAGAGTTGTAACAGAATCATATTTCTGTTGCTAAAGCCTACGGAAACAATGTCCTGCACAGAATATAACCTTCTATTCATCCACTGTAGAGCAGTTCTTTAGACGTCATTTGCACCCATTACATAACGTTCTTAAACGATTGGGTTTCCTGTGTAATATGCTGACCTTGCATTGAAGTCCAGAATATAATTGTAATACACAAGTGTAGAGAAAATTGGAATGGGAAGAAAAGTGACAGCAGTGATATGGAAAGAAATAATGGGACATAAAAAGCTAAAAAGAAATCAAGATAAAAATAAGATAGTGTTGGATTTGCCCTTGTGAATGTGTGAAGATTGTTCCATCAAATATCTACTATCTTCATAAATGAACTAAAGCTTTTATAAACAATATAAAGCGTTTTACTTAGTTTTATCCAGTCAGGTATCTCTACATTCTGATTTGCTGCTCTTGACAGATTGGACCTTGTTTGTTTGACTGCAGAAATGTCAGACAGAAAACAACCAAATGTCACTGCCAGGCTTCTAGCGAACAATCTATCTCTCTGTCTGTCTGCCTTCCTATCTGCCTGTGTGTGTGTGTCTGTCTCTGTCTCTCATACACACTCGTATTTCATATTTACACTGAAGTCATCCTAAAACCGCCCTCTTGAGAAAGGCAAACGTGTTCCTTAATCCACCTGCAGAGGAGAAATCAATAGTGTTTTGCTCACCCACGCCGAAAAAGATTGTGAACACTGTCTCATCTATCCAGTTTACACAACTAAATTGTTCCATGGTATTAATCCAAATATCAGTTCTGATTGCAGACCAGAACCATGGTGGAACAATGTGTAGCTCACAAAGTTTGTAGGTTTGTTTTCAAGTAATTACAAAGTTCTCCAGCTTTCTTTTATTTACAGTACCAGTCAAAAGTTTAAATATAAACTTACAGTATATATAAATATTGTATACAAAAGATGGTTTTAAAAGGGGCACTTCACCAATTAGTAGCCTTGAGGAGTGCTACTCAATCAGTGAAAACAGTTTCTGTGGCCCTGGAGGAGCTAAATAAGTCTGAGCTGTGGGATTGGGCTTAGAGATAAATGAACAACAGAAAGCCTGCATTACAAACTAGGAGCACAGAGTTTGAATGACATGGTTCTTTACCAGGTATGGAGGATCAATGAAAGAATGCATCAAGTTGCATTATCAGGAAGAAAAAGGGCAGAGCTGCAGATTCAGGTGATAATTCTCTGTAGGTTTAGATTACAAGAGATCCCTTTTACATTGTCACATTGTTGTCTCATTGAAATCTGGCATGCTATTATAAAATATTGACTATAGCAGCTTTAACTAAAAGTCAGGATATCTTTGCCTCTTTTTTGGCTGTTCATTTTTTAAATCTGTCTTTCACAAATCCTCCAACTTTATTAAAGTTCAACTCTAAATCGCTGGAGTGACCCTTTAATCCAAATGTCACGGTTGATAGCAGACAGGAGACAATGAATTGGTGAAACAGTGTTTAAAAAGTTTGGATTTCTTTTCAAAAATAATCTCCAGCATCTTTTTATTTATAAAAGAATGTTATAATCGGATATTACAGTTGAGAGCAGAGAAGAATGATAAATGGCAAATTCCCTGCAAGTGTATCTTTGTTTGAAGTTCAGTAGCCTGTACGGCATATTTTTGCCTTTTAGCTCCACACAACAACCGTACCTTATAATGTAAACAGCACTTGACCCAATACACCCTTAGTTTAATGATGTTAGAAACATAAAACATACTGTAAACAAACTTTGTATCTGATATGTACTGGAGGATAATTGAAATGAGAGCCTGAATAAAAGTGGTCAAACTACAGTATGTGTTGCTGTGACACCTGTCACACTAAAGCGTTTCTCTCACTAGTCTTCTGTCTCTCCTCTTCTCTCATTTCGGTCTTTGGCTCTTGTGAGATATCCATCCTTTCTTGCAGCATTACGCCACTGTTCTCTGAGATGCAAATGCTGAAAAGGTAACGCCTTATTGGTCTCTCTCTCTCTCCCCCTCCCTCCTCCTTGTGTCATGCTCATGGTAGACAGCCATGTAAATGAAGAGGCATGAGCCAGGGCTGATGCTTTGATGCTGGTGATTCATTCTTATGAATAGATGTCACCCCATCAAATTCACTGAATGAAGGAACCTGCCACGTGTGTTTTCCCCCACACATGGCAGGATGGGCAAGACTAATACCCCACTGAGTGTGAGAGCCCAGATGTGTATTACAACATGCCTTTATATTAAATTCAGTAGTTTCCTGTTTGAAGACCTGTACAGCTCTGGATATTGAACTGCAGAAACACTGGATTTGTACAAGACTGAATTGACTCAACAGGTAACTCAGGGGCATGTGTGCTGTGTATGGCTATTGATTGTTTTGTGGTGTATGTGGCACCACAGCACAATGTGTATGGTAAAATGGGTCCTGGACATCCCCCATGGTTATAATTGTTCAGTTCTCTCTTTCCCTCAGTCTTCCTTCTCTCGTGCCCTCCTCTGCCCTTCTGCTTCTCTTTCAGTCTTTTGGGGAGCTCCAGCCAATCTAACTGCCATGGCACAAAAAAGAAAAAATGAGCATCATTTTTGCATGTCTTTCATGATGCTACTCCATTAAATGAGAAACAGTGTTAATTTCTAGCAGTGCTCATTTTGGCACAACTCAATTCCCCACAGTCTCACAACAGAGTTGGGAGTTCGGCAGTTGGTGTTTTTGCTTCCCTCATCAGTAACACAAAGCCACTGCTGCATCTGCGAACAGCCACAGAAGAACCATCCGAGCCTCCCTAGGAATAAAATTAATAATTACTTTAATTTGTAGTTCGTATTTAGCGTTGATGAACAAAAGCCACTATGTGTAGGATTTAAAGATTTCTGACTTAGACTCCCATCATTTGTAGTATCAAAGAAGACACTGTGACAGGCAGCAATCATCAGGCAGGTGGTGGACGGCAACCATCATGTTAGACTGTAAAATATTTTAACTTTTTGCTTCTCCTCTGCAATTTTACAATTGGATGTTACAATGCTCCTTCACACAAGGAGAAAACATGGGCGATCTGGACAACGAGAAGCTAAAAACGTATCTTTTTCAGACAAAGTGCAGTTTTCCTTTCACAATTCATGTTGGAAATGAATAAATGACCTCACGTTTAGAGAGGAATTGTGTAGCTACATGCATTACTTAGACAAGATAATAGACAAAAAAATATTTAATATATTTTATTCCATTCCTTCACCATAGCAATATATCATCATGCGTGTTGCCGTCCAGCCGCTGACCGTCCTGATTCCATGTGAATGCAGCACAAATCTCAAACTGCAAGAAGTGAACAGTCAAGGTCTCGTTTTCAAAAGGTAAGGACTTAGTGAATAACCTTGACAAGGGCAGTCTCAGCACCGTGAGGGGCTCTGAATTCAGAAACCTTTCAAAGTGAACATGCTGGCGAAGCCTTCACAATTTATAGGTATTTAGTTATTTTGAGTGTTTGAGTCACAGCCCGCCTTTTTACATGAATGTGAACTAAGGCATGTTTGAAGTAAAAAGAGTGGGACCCATGAGAGCTATTTATAATAGCATCTGACTGTCAGGCATACGATTGTGTTAAACCTACACTTCATTGTTTTGTTTTTTTACCACTGCGAGGCAGTGGAACAAGCCGGAAATATAATATCTCCCCATTAAGTTGTTAGGGCGAATGTGTTTTCAGCTGGCCTAAGTCATTATTGCAAGGATGTTAGCAAAGACTTCCCTCTTTACACATGTGGCAGACACGGAGCAATATCAGCCCTTATTTGGAGCCGGAGTTCTGGACACCACCTCATTCCTGTATTCACTCTCATTTAAACTCAGTTTTTGGTCTCCACCACTTGCTGAGTGAAACATTTGGCTGTTTAGCTTCAAAATGCTCCCTAGCTGTGTCTTTCTGCTGTTTGTTGCACTGTAACCTCTACTAATGGGTTTATTTGAACCAAGGGGGAACAAGCTTACCAACTGTCAAGGAGCAAATATCATTTTCTTTTCTCTCTTTTACAATGGAATATATTCTTGACCTTTTGAACTTCAACATGTTTGCCTTGTGATAGTATTTGTCTTAATAATTTTTTTTTGCATATTTACCCTAAACATTCAAATTGTTTGTTTTACGCTCCTGTTACCTCTTCTTTTCTGCATTACCAATGTCAGCAACAAACAGAAGTGTTAAGGTAGGTGCAAATGTACCATTTACCAACGTTAAATTAGTTCACACATTATTTTCAGTGTTATTTAAGTGGTAGCCTCTCAAATAAATGTCTACTTGTCTTGACTGACAGTTGACACTTAGTACCAACCACCCTGTTGTGTTTTAACACATAATGACATGATTGAGAGGGTTGCTGAGTACCACACTGTCAGTCTTGTAAAGGTGAAGTAAATTAAGAATCCACTGGCATGGCTTCACCTTTCATGTTTGTCTGATATTCTGATGAAACAATATATGCTGAGAAAACGCCTGCTGACCACTTAGCATGCAAGCTAAGCTGTCCTGCTGCACAGAGCCCAGCATAACAGCCTATCTGGGATCTGAGTAACACAAGCTGTGGACTGTGTGCTGTTTTACTGAATACACTCTGGCTATTTGTTAAATAATCAAGTACACGTGTTAATTTGTGTTTGTGAATGCTAATGATTATGTAATGCTTATTTGCTTTACAAAGCTGCATTTGTCTTGGTTTGCACTGTATGACCGTTTTTGTGACAAACTCTGCTAAATAAGCTGACCTCAACTTTTCCACTCGCCCAGTCACAAATGCCAGTTTAACCCTTGATCAGAGTTATTACTGACTGAAGGAGATTTTCCCCTGCTTTGAAATATCTAAGGTTTGTTTGTGAAACTCTAGCAGTTGAATATTTTTTTCATCCCCTTTCCTCTACCCCGCTGGCTGTTTTTGCTCACCTGTATTCCTGTCTTCACCATACCAGTCTACCACCATACTGAGACTGATGCAACTGCCTCTCCCACAAACTTCGGCAAAGTATGTCTTCAGGCTAGATATCACTAGCCTCCATCATCTCTTTATGCCTTACAGTTTCAGCATGGCAGACTTTTCAACTGTAAACTTTGGAAAACTCAAGGAAACCCCATGTGCAATATATATATATATATATATATATATATATAGAGAGAGAGAGATATGTAGTATATAGTACCCATAACCTGGTGTACTTTATGGATAATAAAATGTAAGCACTGACTGCACACTGAAACATTGTGTTAATTGGGTCAGTCTCGTGTGATTCGGTGAAGTGGTAAGAAAACGTCCCAACTATTATTTGCCAACTTTCATTGATGGATTAGTTTAGTAGTTTTGCTACTTTTTCGTGCTCTCCCACTCTCAATCCACCACCCCTTCAAATGTCATAGAACGCCTGCCTGCTGCATGGCGCTGCCTCTTGGGTAGCGTTTGTGTTTTTCATCTAAAACTAATAATAACGAGACAGGCCCACGGAGGGGCTTTGTAATTTTTCTTCCCTTTTTCACAGATCACTACGTTTCTTTTTATATTGCGGTACATAAAAACCCTATTATAGGCCAGTCAGGGAGTACTGCCATCTCTAATTTTCACTTGGATAGTGATTTTATTCCCGTTTTATGTCATGATATTTGCTACAAAGATTTTTCTGTTCAAGAGCCTGTGAAACCTGCTGCTTTACGTGACAAGGAAGTTGAACACTTGTTAAATAAAGAATGTTTTTTTGTGTAGGTTTCATATTTTTGCTCCTGTTTTTCTTTTTTTGAGACCTCACTTAAACTTTCAAACATACTTACTATTATTTTTTTATTTTATTTACTTTTCTGTTTACAAAATAAAATCATAGGTAATAAGACTTGCTATCAGATTTGCTGAATTTTTCTTATTACCCCTTATTTTTCCAGTCAGAGCTACAGTAAACAGTAGTGAGCGGTCAAAATTGTTCAGGTGTCATAAAGAATCACTGATACGTTTGACACTGGGTCAGTTGATTTGCTCTACTCTATACAGAGTACACTGGGAGAAGCAATATGTTTTCATTATTATAGACATTGATTTTCAATACATGCAATGCCGATGAGGAAGGGGGAATTCTCACACACACACACACACACACACAACTGTTATTACCTGGACCACTGCAGTCATCAAAATGTTTTGACATGTGATGAGATTGAGTGGGTGGAATGAGCCACTGATGGACAGACGTGAAAGAGCTGAGAGGGATAAAAAATGAAATGCTGTTGATACATTCTGTTTGCAGCTTGTCCATACTAGCTGGATTATTCTAAGGTTTGAGTGAAAATCAATGAACTCATTGTATAAAAGGACTTCATATATCTAAAAGAGAGGAATTGAGAAAGCAATATTCTTTCTATGTAGCAAAGTCTCCTGTGTGATGCAGTTAGCAATGACAACAAAACTAATGGTCCTCTGAAGTCAGTCCCAATGGGTTTGGAGTAGGCCAAACACATGAATCAAATGCTATACTTTGTGCCCAGCTATTTCCTTGGAGTGTGAAGTACATCCTTAGTCCATTACTCGAAGCCAATGACTTACATTCATTCATTATGTAGCGTACATTACAGGTTGATTATCTGAGGCCTTAATAACACATGAAGCTTGATCTAAGCTATATATGATTGATCAAGCAACTGGAAAGCAGTTCCATGGAATTACCTCTTCATATACAGTTCCATTCAAAAGTTTGGACACACTTTCTCATTCACTTGAAGGGGAAAGCGTGTCCAGACATATTTTCATGTCGGACTTTTTAGATTCATACAAACAGATGGGCACTATGTAAAGATGGACAGAAGCTGATAATCGTGCGTATCTGGATTATATGCATTTATGCTGATCGTGCCGATGCCGGTTTTCTTCACATGCCAGTGTGCACAGTAATGCACGGTTGTGTTAGAGTGTACAGAAACGGACACATTTCAAATGTGGTCCGTGCAGGTGTGTGACAGTCAGAAGAAAACCCTTAGCGAGAAGAATCGGACACAACACAGCACGGAGAGAGCACATCTCACAGCAGCTCGTCTGTCTTCATTGTGTCAAATGGGAGAATCAGGCTGCCGGGCCACTGCACAAACACAGAACGGGGGTCATGTGGACAGCAGTGGAAAAATCTAAAGAACACCACTTACCTAGCCTGGATTTTTACCTATGACTTACTGCTGTCTTGTTTATTCCTGTTGTCTCCCTCTTGCCAAGACGCTCTAACAAATATAAGCCAACTGATAGGAAAACCTTTTAAGGGTTTTTTTCTCTCTCTGCCTCTCATGCAGTTACACACTAATGGGTCTATTTTCCAGCTAAGAGCATATCTTACCTAATGTCCTACAAAGGATTAATAAACAATTCATGACTATCAGTCTTCAAAAAGACTGATAGGCAGGTTTTTGTACAGCATGTGAGTGCTGAAATGACTTATTTTTTCTTCAGATGAAATAATAAAAGTCCATCAATGTATATTAGGTGCTTGTTTAAAAAAATAAATAAATACATGCCTAGTAATGTTTACAATACGTTTGCCATTTACAAATATGTCACCAATTAGCATAGCAAATGCTTTCTATTACAAGATAAATGCTCTGAAATTGGATGTGAAATTCCTCCAGAGATGGAAGAGCAAGCTGTGTTGGCAAATAGTTCATGAAATGCACTGCAGCTTGAAAGCCAACAGGGCATACTCCTGTACAATTCATAGTTTTTGAAGATTCATATCTGTGAAATAACCATATGACTAATACTCTTTAATACCAGTCAGACCGGGAGATAACAGATCCAGGAAACTCCTGGAAAGGGAGCAGAGATTCAATCTCCTCTGGCAATCCCTGTGCAACTTTTACACACAATCAGCTGACTGGCTCTTTGCCAAGAGATCGCAAAGAATAGAGCAGAATTGGACAGCGGTGAAATATTTGGTGGCAGAGAGCGTTGTCTCTAGGTGTGTGCAGGCTATGAATGTGTTCCTCGCATTCCTGGAGGAGGATTTTGTGTTTGTGACTCCCTGTTTCCCTGGCCATCTGTTGGTCTATTCCCTCTCTCATCTATATGGATAACAAGACATGCATTAGAATAACTAATACAACAGGCCTCATATGGTGTGTGTGTGCACTAACAAGGTGGTACAGATTGCAGGAAGATTCTTAGAGGTTGTGCTCTGCTGAGGGTTAAGGCCATGCTGGGGACTGTGGCGCTACATTAGCATCATGAAATAATGGTTTATTGTACAGTTTTTTTGGGAGGTCATACAGAACATGCTCTAGCCTAAATAAATTCATTTTCGCCTGTAAATAGATCGTGTTTGACTTGTTTTTTGACAGTACATTTTTTTTACCTTTTTAGGTTTGCTATAAGGTCGCATTTTTCTTACTGTCAACGTCTGCAGGTGAAAGTATACACCAGAGCAAACTATTGGAGAGGCAGGCAAAGCCCAATCCCATGGGAAGAGGTTATGGTAGCGCTGGTCCAACTGAGAAGGAGATAGATGGAGAAATAAAAGGGGTAGTCGTCGTGGGAGATTCCTCAGTGGAGCCTCCAGTGGTAAAATAAAATGAAGGTCCATGGCTGGGCCGGGGAAACAATCCCACAGGATGGGCTCAAAGTGTTCTTATCCTGAAGGAAAGGCTGTGCACATCCAGATGTCGAGTGCAAAGTTGATGATTGATGCCCGGAGCAAGCGTCGTGATTGTAAATGTGCACACACACACACTTAATATGTATGTGTTAGTCAGGGATTCTCACTAAATATTTCAAAGGGCCAAGAGACAAAACAAAGGGAAAATGGATATCAGAATCTGGAGCAGTAGTCCCAGAAGAGACACCGAAGGAGCCCCGTTCTCCCAGTTACAACAGAAATAAAACCGCTTGATCTCTGCCGCTCCGGCTTCTATTGTTATCTGCTGTAAACCTCCACCCTCCCTACTATACTGATTATAGCACTGTGAAACTGTGGAGGCCAACAAATGTGTGCAGATAAATAGGCAGAGCAAATATGTTTACTCATGCAACCTGCAAAATACTTGATACCACCAGGGAGGAACTGCTAATTTGTAGCATTTTCATACACCTTCCCACTTTAATTAGCACTTTTGGAGTACAGCCTCCCCCTACCACCTCCAGCACATAGTCATAGACCTGACTTTGTCTGGCTTCTCAAAGCATTTGTAATCACCAAGAATAGCCACTTCATTCTTTTCAACGGGAACCTTGTTTAACCAGGCAATTCTTCCATTAGTTAAATAAATGTGTTGTGATTTCATTACGGTCAAGTGGCAACTAGAGATGTGAAGATTGCAGTTTTAATGCTGCATATAAGACAGCTGCTGCTTGAGGGATATCTGCATATTGTTACACATGACCAAACATTATCAACAGTTATTGAGAAGTAGAGCAGACTCCTTTTAATAAAAACATCCCTTTTCAATCCATGTTGGCTGCACCTCGCTGACTCAGAAGTGTGACTGGAGTCATTAAACTAAAAATGATATCTTTCTATTCCATTTGTGGAGGCATGTTTGGTCTGGCTGGTTTAATTTTTGCACTGCCCAGGTCAGAGTACACTTTCTCTTACATACTCCCCAAAAAGACGTTCTGCCCAGTATGAATCGATGATGTTTTGACAAAGCCTGTTTTGATTAGAGACCTTCTACCACTTCATCTCGATTGGCTGTATCATCTGAACCACTGAGAACGAGTTGCAGTTGCTTAATCAATACAACACCCAAGATATTGACCAGGTCTTTAGTTTAGACCATTTACTAATGGGTCAGGACACCTGTGTTTGCTGTACCTTGCAGATTGGGTAGTTCATCCATGATAGAAAACATCCTTATCAGTTTCTGGTCTCACACACACAGATACACAAAGGTGCACATGCTGCATTCTCTTTAGCTGTTAATTTTCTTATCGCTAGATTGCATGAACAAAGCCTTTCATTAGCATTGATTTCCCTTTGAATGACACAAAAAAACGGTCCTCTTACACACATAAACACGTGTGCTCTTCTCTCTCTCTCCCTCCTTGTTATATCTTCACCTTTCCTGGTCTGTCTCTCCTCTAGCTCTAAAGGGATGCCTCCTTCTGGACGCTACAGTAGGCGAACTCTTGTTAATTGCTCACAGCAGTTATAGGTTATCAGCTGGCTGGCAGTGAAGGTCTGAATAATAAGCTGAGGCAAACAATGCCCAGGTGGAAAACAATTAACACAGGAAAGAAGCTGTTGCTTTCTTACCACAGAGGACTAAATGCAAAGGCTCAGTATAAACAGGTTTGAGTCCAAAAGCAGGACTCAGAAGAGGCTGGTAATAAATGTAATAAGTTTACTTGAGGTCGAAAACAGGTAAAAGTAAAAGAGTGGCAGGTAGGGGAGATGAGGCGAACTTATCCATTAGGGGATCAAAGTAGCAAAAGGCAGGAAAGGGGTCATAACATAATTTTAAAAAATGGCTGGATTGCTAAGGCAGACGCACAACAGACAATCTGGCGGGGATTGGATGGAAGTGGGCCGGTATATATGCTACTGTGAACAGGTGTGCGGGTGGGCGAGGAAGGTCATGTGATGGGGAATTGCAGGAACAAAGGACCGACTTTGGTTGCAGATTAAGGGGTTACTCATAAATAGGGTAAACAGGAAGTTTTTTAAAATCTTGCCCTGAGCGTGCCTCTGGCTGCCATTTTCATGGTGATTCTTACATTTCCATAACGCGACGAGTGTCTGAGGTCGACACACACACACCCAAACATATATCAACACCCTAACTATACACCCACTTTAAAGTTTGATCTGCATTGGGCAGCACATTAGTGATCAATGGCATCAGTGACCATCAGACAGAATGTCCGCAGGACTAAACCTTTAGAGGTTTTGCTTCCATCCATTTATATGTATTATGTGAACATTCTTTGTATTCTTTGTGACAGGGCATCTATGCATGCATACTGTATGAGCGGGACACCAACCATGAACCCACCTGTATGGATAAGTCCAGCATTTGGAATCAGATTTGTGTGTGTGTGCGTTTCAGATCATTATTTTAAATGTAAGAGTTGTCAGTCATAGCATCCCTGTGGAAAATATTTGGAATAAATAGTTTTGAGAGGATTTGTGAATTTAAGTGAAGAACTGGTGCAGTCAAGAGCAGTGTTTCTCTCGTTTTTTCAGATGTAACCCCCGTTCAAACACATGCACGCACACACTTCTCTTCCATCAAGTCTCCACTGTTCATCCTCTACTTTTTACTGCCTGCAGGCACTCTAACTTGGAGTCTGAACTTATTATGCTTCTCCCTTCTCTGAATTTTGGTGCACTCAGCTTGTGAATGGAGAGGGAATGAGCTCATTCTACCTGCGTCAGCACGAGGAATGGTTATTCCACAGACGGCTCGGTGAGGAAAGTGTAATGAGGGAGCTCAGGTTTTTCTGCGATTGAGGTGGCCCCCCGCATTCAGGATCGGCGTCTCCCTCTCAACCAATCAAGCATGACGTGATTTAAGCCTCCCGCCGCTGCAGGTGAACTCGCCGAGAACAGATTTATGAACATGTTTAACTTTTTCCTGTAAGACTGCTCCAGGCTCTCTGTCCTCTCTCAAACCCAATCAACCAAAACGCTCCATTTTTCTCTCTTTGTCTCTACTCTTACCCGGGGGGGGGGGGGGGGGGGGGGGGGGGGGGGGGGGGGGGGGGGGGGGGGGGGGGGGGGGGGGGGGGGGGGGG
>JAVQJL010104134.1:0-16853 GCA_036024295.1 Nannoperca obscura
CCCCCCCCCCCCCCCCCCCCCCCCCCCCCCCCCCCCCCCGGATGACAGACTGATGGAGTGATGGAGGGAGGACGTGGTTGGTGGGGTAAGTGTGTGAGAAGAGATATTGACAGCGTCAGGGTGAAAGAAGAAGGTTCATCCTCTCATAACTACGAGCACTCTTTTTTTTTCAAGTAAACAAACTGCGGAGAAACGAAGTCGGGGAGTAAAAGCCCTCCCGACGGAGGCCTGCACCTTGCACGGCAGCTCCGTCGCCATCGGTGTGTGAATGAGAGCAATCTGTGAAGCGCTTTGGGAACCGTTGAGGTTATAAGTGAAGTCCATTTACCACTTAGTCAAACTTCAGCAAGTACAGTCAAAAGAGAGCCCGCAGTAGAGAAACAGGCAGGACTTTCACCACAACATCACGCAGCAGGAGGGGGCTATTTAAAAAGCTTTCGAAGCTATCATCATCTGAGAAGCAAGGACATTTTAATTAGCTGCTGGCCTTGTTCACTTTGTTTCAAATCAATAACATTTGACATTTAAAATCCTAAAAGAGCTGGATTCCTAGTTAGGCTAATATTAACACTTGTGAACTTGGGGTATGAATGTTCTCTGATTAAGCGCTCTCTGATGAGCGTTATGCAAGGAAAAATTAATGTGGGCCCATTAAGTTAATGATAACTCATTAACTTCAGAAAATAAGGCATTTAAAAGGTGTTCAGATGGTCTTTCTGTTTTAAATGTCAAACAGTTTCTTCCCTCAGCGCCGTTCTCGTGGCAGGACAGGATGTGTGACATGAATGACACTAGTACCACAGGGTGTAAGATCTGTTTCAGATCAGTATCATTCAGCAGAAGCACAGAGCAAAGCTTCTTTTAGGTAATGGAAACAAGTCAGACTCAAGTCTCACGCCGAACTGTCAACTCAAGTCGAAAGTTAGTCGATGGAAATTAAAGTCAAGTTTCAAGTATTCTTTAAAAAAAAAAGTACATTCGATTGAAATCAGTTGAATCAAGACCAGTCCGAGTCAAATCTCAAGTCAATTAAGTCAGAGTCAAGTCTCCCATCACTTGAGACAAGTTCAAGTCAAGCATGTAGTCGATTGAGACAAGACCAAGTCAAGTACCAAGTCAGTTCAAGTCTCAAGTTAGTCGATGTAAATACAGTCAAGTTTAAAGTAAACTGAAATCACTACAAGTCATGCGTGAATTTTTATTCAAGTCGAGTCCCAAATCAAGAATCTATTTGTTTGAGCCAAGCAGGAGTATCAATTCAGTCAAAGCCAATCAAGTTTCAAGTCAAATGAAACAAGTCAATCCAGACAAGTTTGAGTAAAGTCTCAAGTCACTCGAGGCAAATTCAAGCTCAAGATCCAGTAAAATAAGACAAGCCAGCTGTGACAAGTGTTGGGATAACCGCGGCGCATTCAAGTCCAGTCTCAAGTGCTTGAGAGGAAATCGTTTCAGGTTTACGAATGTTGAAAATGACAGACGACCACATTTAAATATCTTTCTTTAGAAGCTGGTTTCATAGTTTTGTAAGTAGCTGAGGCAAGTTTCTTTCAATGCGTGTGCCTAATAATTAAAGACTCAAGCTGTGTGGCAATGGATGGCACATCTGTCGCTGTCTTACTGTGTATTGTTAATGGATTTCACCAGGCAACAATCTCGAGAATTGAATGTCGTTTGTCTTGACTTGAGCTTTCTCTGCCCCAAGTCCTCATTTTTATCAATCAACTCCGACACGAGTCACGTCTCAAGCCCCAAGAGATGACGCAGGTGGTCTTTGTCCGCTTCAGTCGCCCTTCCTGGGATTGTAGCATTGCTGAAAATCTGTTTGCTCCCATATGTTGGATGTCACAGTGGTAATCCTTATGAACATGACACCACTGTTTGCTCAGTTGACTCCGGGTCTGCAGGTACACTGAAACTGCAGAAATGTGTTGCGGTGTCACACAGACAGAGCAGTTCATTAGCTGGTAGAAGAGGGAAGTCTATTGTTATATTGTAAATCAAGTCAAGTTACTGCAGTAAAGGAAGGAGTCTCGCTGCAGAGATGCTCTTCTGAAGGTAACTGAGGGGACAATTTGTGTTGGTGATAAGAAACACAAGATATTTTGCCTCAGGGTTAGGATGGGTGGTGCACGCTAGTGATTATTATGGCTCCTTAAGTTATGGCAGCCTCTTTGCTCTGCTCTGCCAAGCCTGGGGGAGTCATTGGCCCTTAATTGCATTTGCACAAAAGTAATGGCCTTTTGGAGGAAGAAAATGCCAGTGGGAGCGGGGTGGGGGGGGCGTGTGTGCTGGAAACTGATCTTTTTCACTGCATAACCATGTGGTAAAAAAGAACTGACAGAGATAGAGGCAAAAAGTCAATTATTACATCCCTATTATGTTACACTCTAGAAATCTAGCTGATAGTCAACTTCAAAATGACTTATAATGAGCACAGCAGTAAAAAATCTCAGACTCTCAATATTTTATGCAACTACTTAAGGAGCACAACACTGGCTCTACTATTAATCCTTGAGCTCCTCCTCAAACATTTCAGACGTGCAATCTCAAAAAAAATAAGGTCCAGCAGCTTTAAAGCATCAAACACGACACACCTTGTATGCTATGCTGTTGAGGACCTTCATGGCCAGATCCGACACTTCAGGAAAAGGGTCTGCAGCCAGATGCAGCAGCACTCTCCAGATCTGAGTGTAAACACTGTTGAAGGACACACCTGGAACAGATGCACAAAGCAAAAGAAACGAGGTGAACACGTGATTTTTTTCATTCAGGTTTTAGACAATACACACAAATTGCAGCCATATTCCGTAAATGAATACACACACAAGGCACCCGTCAGCACATACACCCACTCTGGTGTAACTCATCACTCCCATCCAAGTTCATCAACACAGCAGAGATAACAGCTAAGTGGCAATGTACCATCGTCTCATTAGCGTCACCGCCCCGGTCATTTTCCTCTGCTGCAGTTGTTGGATCGGTTGAGGTGGCAGAGGGAAACAATGTATGCGCACGCACGCACGCACGCACGCACGCACGACTACTCTTTTCTTGGCATTCTGGTCTTCACAGTGACGTGTGACGATTCTCCGAATTTCACTCTCTTAAACGTGTTATTTCGAATCCTCCTCTTCCTGCTTTGCTCATTTGCCATCTCCTCCATGCCCCCCGTCATTTTCTCGAGAGTCACTTCCTGACATCAGTTTGTTGAAGGCCTCAGCCTGCTGTGTTGTGCATCTCTTTGAGTCAGCAACAACCTCCTTTTTGTCCCCACACACTCTGACCCTCATTTTGGGCTTTTACTTGCTTTAAGCACAATATCTCTGCAGTGCAGTGAGCCTCCTTCTCTTATCTCTGCTTTGTCTCCCTCTAAATGGCCCTTTGTCTGTCAGCTTCAATCTGCCGTCCTTCTCTTCTCCCACAGTGTCAGCCATAGGGACACAAAACGGTAATAGTCTCCAACCGTTGCTGTTTCTCATATTCCCCTTCTTACATTGTCCTAATCTTCCCAACCACGCAGGTGGGTCCTGTAAACTTGACCTGTGAGGATGGCTGCTCTTATTTCATTTCCCTTTATCATCGCCCTGCTTCCCTGTCCCTTTCCTGGCTTTTCCACGAGGCACAGACCGAGCCCTGGAGCTCCAAACTCCTTAGGCTGCTGTGGAGAAGTGGGAATGACTGAAGCGTGGGCCCTCTTATACAGCAAGAGGGTTCAATGGTCCCAGGCTTCAACGGCAAGAGGGCAAGGAAGCCCTCTGAGATAGAAGGACACGATACAGAACAAGGAGGAATGTGGGGTGGGGAGCAGAAAGGCCAAAGGGATGAAAAATAGAGAAAAGAAAAAGGGAACAGGGATATTTCAGAAGATATACAGCAGAGATGGGTCAGAAAGTAAATGAGAGTAGGAAAAAACAAAACAGGAAACCAAGAGAAGAATGAAGAGAAAAGAGATGAAAAGGTAGAGAAGGGCAAGTGTGAGCGAGGAAGGGGAAAGCGAGTGAGGGAGTTAAAGAGGTGATTAGGCTGTAGCCTGAGGGGCAGGATATGATTAGCGATGGCTAGCCAGCGCGCTACCTGCTGCAGTAAACAGCCAGTTGATAAATGTGAAATACGGCTCCTTTCCATTTAACCGCCATGCTACATCACGGGTGCACACAAATTACCACTGCAGCGCCTCTACATAGTCCACACGAGGGCACGTGGTGGCGGACATTACTCAGGGGCTCACCGCTGCAGCAGTGGCTTGTCCCGACTTGACGCCTGTGTCATTTGAAGACTTGTGCAGACTGAAATGGATGTACAGTAGTAAAGATGTTCATTTTTGGCTAAATGAACCACTGCATCACTGTTTTATGACCTCCTCAATTCTGGCAGATGGCATAAAATACTTTTCACACTGCATAGCGGTTTTTGGAGCTGTGAATGGCGGAGGCATAAATAATGCATCAGAATGTTTGAAAGCAGAGAAGAAACTCTACTGTGAGGCACATTTTCAATGGATTTCACAGGGAGATGTAAGCAGCGTGAGCAGCAGCAAATCATACCTGTGATGCTCTTTAAATGGGAGAGCACCTTGAATACCCCGACACAGGTAGCAGCGAATCTAAACCCTTTATGTGACAATATATAAATGTCAAAGCAGATACAGAAAATGTTACACTTGGATGTCTTTATCAGCCATTTAATGGTCGCATTTATATAAGGCTTTACAACCCCCCCCCACGCACTCGGATTGACAGACGTTCATTTTCCAATACTTTGGTTAATAAACAAATATCAAGACTATGCTATTCCTTTAGACTTAGCTGAACTAACATGCTAAAATACAAATATTTATACTAATTAGCAAATGTAGCATGCTAATACGCTAAACTAAAGGTCTATACATGCTACAATTGGTGGGACCAACAACAAAAGGTCACTGGGAGCATGTTAGAATAACAGTCACTACCATACTAACCACTAAAATGGATATTTGTACATTTATTCACACACATCACAATTTCTAAAGATCAAAATCAAACTTCGAAGCTCAACTTCTGATGATCTTACAATTTGGTTTTCTTTTCCAGTACAGCCTCACAGAGATGCCGGGGGTAGATGTTACAATGTAGTAGGATTTGTACAAATTATAGTAAGAATATGAATGAATGTTTAAAATGTAAATCAATAAATCACTACTGCAACTCTGCCCTGACTCCCACACAGCTTTGGTATCTTGTCTAGCAGATGCCGCATTTAGCATTCATGGTTTCAGTTTGCTGTAAACTGCTACACTATAACACACAGGCCACTGCAGCTCTCAACATTTCGTGTTCTTAGTTTGCAGTGTTAAAACACTGATGTGATGCAACCGAGAATGTGTGCTGTTAATACATTTTTCATGCAAGGTGAAAAGTAAAGCCCCAAGGGTCTTATGAAAACCACTTCTAAGTAAACAAAAGACAGAAGCAAATGAGAAAACAACAACAAATGACAAGTGAAGTCCAGGCTGAGTTAGACAACACCAACGCACCATTGAATTCGACACTCATCTGGACTCAAGTATGTATTTCAGCCTTTTCTGTATCCTCCTGAATACTGCTACCAACACCATTCATCTGCTCTGCCCAGCTTGTTTATACATGCAGCACACTGCGCTGGGTGTTATAAACAAGCGTGCGGGGAGGCCGGGACTCTTTTCAGTCGTGGCGGGGGGAAAGCTTAGTGGGCGAGGGACCAATATGTCTTTTAACCTGTTTACACGGGGGCCTCACGCCAGCGTTAAGGGCCAACAAACAGCTTGAAAAAGGTTTAACCCAACATCGAATGCTAAATCTGTCGGATAAAAAGGTAATGAGAGCACGGCTGTTTTTATTGTTGTTTTATTTTCATCAAACATTCATTTCCAAGCTTTGGTGTCCCAGGGTACCCGTGCCAGAAAAATAACCCAGAACTAGAACAACTGTCTGAGTTTGGGTTTGATTAAGTCTGGATTAGTTGATAAATCCCAGATTAGAAGATGACCTGATGTATCTTCCCATAGAGGTAAAAAGGGCAGAGAAAATATGTTATCACCTATAACTGCTACCTTTTCTGTGTGTGAGAGAGGGAAATGTGTTTGCATGCATATGTAGATTTCCACAGCGGATTTATAAAAATGTTACATTAGAGTAGAGGAAATTAGGCCGTTTCCTCAAAGGACCGACACAAAGCTGAGCTAGAGTGAGTCAGGTACACCTAAAATGAGGTGGCATTCATTTAGGGCACATATCAAAGAAAACACGCTGAACAAGAAATTTCATTTTGGTACCTGAACCTATTTTCCTGACAAGTCCAATTCACCCTTCTCCAGAGCGCAATTTACTTTTCAATTCGATTTGCCATTTCTATTCATTTTCCATTGTGCCGTGCAGAAATCACATCCTGGGCCGTGCTGGTGCGGCGGGCAGATTACTACAGGGTTTATAGCGTCAAATGCAACACTAAGAAAAATAGAGAGAGAGAGAGGAAAAAAAGGGAATCCCCTGTTTCAGTTTCCCCGTTCCCAAGAGGGTGGGAGTGGGTTAATGGCGTCCCTGTACACACACAAACTGGCTGTCAGGACACATGGTGGAGCCCGCCAATCACCTGAGAGCCGAGGTAAGCAAGTGGGTTCGAGTTCAGTGTGTACCAGGAAAAGCACTTTAATGGCCTCAGGTGGATCAGAGGGTCTACCCTGCCCCAGCCCCCCCCTCCCCCGCTGTCTTTACACATCCGCAAACCTTTTTTACACTTGTTCTATTCTTGAACTGGCAGCTTTTCTTTCTGTCACTTCCCTGGTTTCAGGGGCTCCCCTCTCTAGTGGTAGCCCGAGGTCTTCCTCTCTGGTGCCCTCACATTCTCCTGGTCATTTATTTCCACATGTTTTAAAAAAAAAAGAAGTTTAGTCCTCTTGGGAGTGTAGCATTTATATTTAAAGTCCAATATAAACTCTTATTTTAGTGTGTTTAGGTCTCTACCAACACCTTTCTGCTGAACACAGCCTCCTGCTGGAAATTATGTTGATTAAAGCAGTGAGACTGAACCAAAACAACACATCTGGGGATCAGAAAACCAAACCTCTGAGCTAAAACGGGCTACTAAGCTCAATAGAGTTATGGGTTATATAATGGGGCCTTTGCTTTGGGCCTACACTTCCCAAAATGCAACGGTCTCTTCATTGGACCATCCCTGCCTGGTAAATGCCCACGTATTTCATGTCCCAGGTTTTAACTCAGTCTTTCTGTTAGAAATGTGTAGCCCTCAAGCCCAAGCTGAGAAAACACAACCGAGACATCACTCTGACGTCATCGGGTTATTTTATCAGACTTCACAAAGCTCCCCCAGCACAGAAGACATTATACAGCTGCCTTCACAGGCTGTGTAGTACTCACCAGGACCAGAGTGGCACATTTAGAAAAAGATGAATGAACAACAATGAAGAGGAGTATTTTGGAATGAAACACAAAGGCAGGCCCGGCGGAGCTGCGGTACTACTGACAAGCTGTTACCTATGAGGGAGTTGAGGGAAGAATAGGAGGACACCCGTCGCATTTTGTCGATGGTCTCGAAGGAGAGGATGTACTCGTCATTATCGGGGCTCCCCAAGGTGCTGCTGGCGCTGCTGCTGGTACTCAGGTTACCAGGAGAAAAGGCAGCTGGTCCGCCTGGATGAAAGAAAACACACACATATAGACAAAAGCTTCAGATCCAATCAGCAAATAACATCACAAGCATCATAAAAGTAATTCGAGTTGAAGTGGAAGAAGAGGCTTTTATATTGTTTAGAAAGCACTTCACTGCTGGAAAATACTATATGAATAAAAGTTGATTGTTGTTATTATTGTTGTAAAAAGAGATCAATAAAAGCCAATAATCAAATCAATATCCAATAAGGTGTGAGGTGTGTAGCAGTCCTTCTACTTGGAGGCTACATGCCAACACAAGCAGCTCCTTCAACATGATTTCAGCTGTCAGACTCGGTCATCTCCTGCAGTAGCTCACCCATCATCACCAAACACTACTCATGACTCACACGAACCCAAACACCAGGCATCCTCCAAACTGACTGCAGCCTGAAATGTGCAAATGGAGATTGGTAGAGAATGGAAATACACTCTACGCATTGTGCTTATTGATGATAAACGCCGGAATAAGCACCGAGAATGTGAATTAGAAATGGTGTCAGCAGTAGGTTACGCACTTCACCAAGTGCCAGTGATTTAACTCCACTCAGGGCTTATGCATTACTCAGCCTGGCAGTGGTAGACAGAGGGCGGGCAGTTAGCTTTAGCTGTCTGAATCGCAGAGCAGTGACACAAACAGGAGGTAAAGAGCTCAGAAGTGACGGCATGTGTGTTCACAGAGCTGCGTACACAGATGTTGACATGACTACGCCTCAAATTATTACATGATTATTTTGCTTGACACTAGGATTATGAATCTATTTTTAGAAACTAACTCATTTTCCTGCTATAAAGCGACAGTTGAACTTAATTCTTTTACAAATTTGACCAAATTAATGTTTTATTAATGAAATGACACTTTAGGATCTTTAACTGGAACAAATCAAAGACATTATCGCCATGAAATGAGTGCGTCACCTCAAAGCTAAAACTAGTTTTTCCTCCGCAATGTTTTCAAGCATACTGCAAACAAATTATTTATTTGTCATTTGCATGTTAAATAAACAAAATCATTTTCCGAGCTCTTCCTCACTACAACTGTGAGGAAGCAGAGGTGGATGCAGAATGCTTGAAACCCAAATGCCTGTGATTGGCCAGCTCAACCCCATTCTGGCACCTACACACTCTCTCCATCTGCTCCGCCTCTGTTTGTGTTTGCCACTTTAGAGAAAGGAAGAGAAAGAGCACAAAGAAATATTTATCAAGAAGTCAACACTGGTGCACTAACCACAAACAGATAACGTGAAAAAAAATCTTCATCATAGATTAAAAACATACTGCTACATTTTTCCTACACTGATTTTACACAGTGGATTTAGTTAAATTCACAGATGAGTCAAAATAAAAAAGCTAAAAACATTACTTTGTCTTCTATTATCTTACATTACATGCATTAACCAATTAAAAGGAAGAACATTTGTAGCAAATGCTCATTGCTTTGGAGGTGTAATGCACCACGGGGAAACCACATTATATTATACAACAGCTCAGTGAGCTGGGCATCTATTAGTAACCATGGTGACGGATGTTTCCTGCTCGTGGTTGAGAGTAGGGAGTACATCCTGCAGTGCACTCTGTCCCTGTAACAACAGGGTCTACAGTCCAGCACCAGGGACAGCTCCCAGTCCTCACTGCTGCTAGTGTGTTGAGAGTAACTCTAAACTGCAAGAACATTTGGGTCCTGAATCTGCATCATACTGGTTCAGAAAGCTGGGATGGAAATGATGAAATTATATCCCAGAGTGCCAGTTTGTTTGCTGAATTTGTTACTAGGCGGATATCCGGGGGGCCATTGCGAAGCAACAAGCCAGAAGAAAGAAGATTAGAGGCAGAGTTTATGTAATCTCTTTAAACAGATATCTGCATATGAATGTAGACTCTGTATGCAAAGGACAGCATGTTGAAACAGGAAGCGTTCTGGTTTCTGTTTGTAGTCCATTTGTAATCCTATTAGTATTTACCAATCACGTTTGAGCGGGCTTTGGCTGAATGCACGTAAACTTTGTCTGTGTGGAGAGCAAAACAGATGGAACGTGTTGACCGAAATGCAAACTTGGAACCGGTCGGCTATCGTCTGACGACGATTTAGCTTTTTAATCAATCTCAGAACCCTAGAGATTAGCTTATTAAAAATCTATCTGCATGCAAGTCATCGTCCGACGACAGCCGATGGTTTCCAAGATTGCTAATCAGACTGTAAACAATGACCGGTGCACAGAAGAGGAAGTCTTGGCCTGGATACCCGTTACCTGTGATCCAGATACTCTCTGGCGTACTCTCTGGAAGCCCCAAAACATTGGCTGTTGCCCCGAGAGACTAACTCGTAGTCAGATAAGATGCAACAGGTCCCGAGATTGTAGTTTGTGCAGCAACTAAAAAACCGGTGGCCAACATCGACGAGGAGCTTGATAAAGCGTGATCACAGGAATTCTTTTGGAGGAGAAAGTACTCTACAGGACGATGACGGAGAAACTGAAGAGAAAACTGTGATTCACCCAAATCAGAGCCAGGACAACTGGAAGCTGATCAAATCAGTAGGTTTTTGGAGTCTAAGGCGGAAATCGACAAAAACCTTAATTTGAGTAAAGCTGACAAGTTTTACTTCTACAGCGTGGAGTGACACTACACACTGAAGAGACAGTGAAATTTACCAAAAAGTAAATGTTCCAATTGTAATAAACAGCCCATGTGTGTTCTTGCATTGAACAACAACAACACACATTTGTAAAAGATGGATGGCAAGGGTGATGAGCACTTGTGCATGTGAGAGCTGGATGGGAATAAATATCAATACACAACAAACTGAACCATTATCTCTGCTTGGCAAACTGGTCACAGCCTCTCTGCTGGTTGTGAAGCCTCTTATTAATGCTTAGTGAGTCTGTCTTAGGAATAGCAATGATGGAATCAAGAAGTAAGCCTGAGGACTGTTACATCGACGCTCCCCAGCCGACGTGGAGGAAGAAAACCCTAATGAAATGTTCTAATGGTCTCTCCTTGGACACATTTCTTTAATTCAGCTGACTAAATCGTCTTTCTTTGTCTTCATTCAATCCTCCTAGAGACTGATCTAAGTTTCTGCTTCACCTTATTTATCTCTCTCTCATCCGCCTAATTTTCCTTCTCGCTCCGTTTCCCGGCACTCTCCCGCCCTCTTACCCTCTTCATTGAGGTTGAGGTTCTGCAGGCTCTTGTTCAGGTTGCGGGCGGTGGTAGCAGCTCGGATGTTGGTGTAGGAGTTGACCGATCGCAAGCGTGGGATGGCCGGGCTGTCCCTCACTGGAGTCAGGTTACCGGGCTCTGGACGTAAACACAGCAGGACGTACATCAGGTCAGAGCCGGGATAGTCCCTCACTAGTGAGTGTAATGTTAGAACAAGCTCGCTGATCAGACTAGCACAAGACAGGTCATTTGTTTCAATACCTGGAAACTTTTTATCATAGCTTACACTGACCTGCTGTGGTACACAGGTCCTTTGGCATGTATTTGCACAAACAATGTACAATCCAGGTATTTCCCTCCTTAGAGAGGTGCAAGACAGGGTTGCCCTTTTCCCCCCATTTCTTTACGATCTGGTAGCCTCTTGCTATTTCATTGCAATAGAGACGTGCATTTAAAGGGATAACTTGAGGGAATGTATTGTAAAAGGTAGCGTCATTCGCAGATGACCTTCTCTTGTTTTTCAGAAACAACGTATCTTCAATTCCTTCCATTCTGGATCAAATTGGGAAACTGTCTGGCTATGAACTAAATGTGGGCGTGCCCCTGAGCAATGCTGACAACACTCACAACATTCTCAGGATGAAGCCAGACTTTCAAAAGATTTATGATGCTGTTGCATTTACCTGCCTGGCAGTCTGTCCTCTTATCTTATTGAATTAGAAAAATCCAAAACCCCTTCTCAAGATGTCATGTTTAATTTGACATAGGAGGGATTAACTGCAAATTTTAGGAACATAATGGACACCTTTTATATTTTATTTTCCATTGTTACTGGGATAAAACTTTGTATAATAATGCCCCTCATGTGCAGTTATTGAGGTCCTGTGAATGAGCTGCATCAACAAGTTACTTTTTATGTGTATAGAGTAATTTCTCTCTTTTTTACATTCTAATTCCTATAGTTTATTATTTTATATTTTAAATGTACTGATGTAACCTGTTGGGGAGGGAGGGATGGGTTTTAGAGAGCAGCAGTATTGTGTACTATATGGAGTCATTTTGTCTGTGTGTGTGTCTACAGTACCTGCGGTGTTGGCTGGTGACGACACTGTGTAGTTCTTCTCTTCTTCTATAAACTGGAGGGCGACTGTACAAAAGTTGCTCTCATATTGGACCACCAGGTGACTCAGTGCCACAACCAGCTCCTGTCAAACACAGAGACAAAAAAGCAGAACATAATGATCATTCAGCTCCAGTGACTAGGATTTTGTTTTAACAGCCACGCAGGGTTTTTCCAGATATAATGGTGACAAATGAGTAACAAATCTCTTTCCAAACACTGTTAATTATCTCACTTTTCTTTTTACCTCATTACCTCCAGTATTGATTTGTCCCAGAGAACCACGTTCTATAAAATTACATTTTGAAGCCAACAAATACAAAATGTTCTTTCAAAAGCTCTCTCACTAAGACCTTGAACTGGGGGTCTTTGTCTGACTTATCCACATACTGTATTAGTCTAATCTTTCTGTTACTGTATCTCCAGGCCCAATTCTCTCTCGCATCTCCTTCTGATACAGATTGTCAGTGACATTAAAAGTTTGTTGTGCATCTGCATGAATATTTAAATGAATTAGGTTTGTAACCCTTCCCTTGTTTCAGTTACAAGGAACAACCGGGTGCAGTGAGTTACTGCTTCTGGTCTTTATGCTATGCTAAGCTAAGCTAATCGCCTCCCGGCCGCAGCTCTGCCCACACAGAGATGAGAGTGGTATCGATCTTCTCATCTAACTCCTGAAAAGAAAGATTTAGAACTCCCCCTTTAAACTACTGTTTGTCCTGAGGGCGACAGTTTATCCAGATACTAATCTTCTCATTACGCAAGACTGTGCTAGTTTGTTGTGCAATTAGATTTTACTAATTGCAAGTATTTCCACTGTATTAAATACTCTCCATTGCCCCAGCATACTAGTACTCTTACCAGGGCTGCAGTGTAGTAGTCCTAAATGCACGGCAAGGAAAACCCCACACTTTACCATTCTTTCCATATTTCTGGTAACCACAGTTTTTCTTACCATCACGTGTGTATAATAATATTATAACATGCATTGTGTGTGAGTGGGGGAATGTTATTGTGCTGCAGTGACCTTGCGGACCACAGGGCTTCCATCGTTGATGAGCTGGGCCAGCATCATGGCCACGTTGTGGTCGATGGTGGTGGAGTGGTCTGTCCTCTCAGCGGAGTTTCCCACAAACGTCCCCAGAGCGAAAACCGCCGCACACCTCACCTGCAGCGACACAAACACAATGCCTTCAGCTCACTTTCCTCTTGGTTCAATAAATATTTTAAACACAGTGTTAAAAGTTTGTGATATTAGCAGTCTTTGACAAAACTATGTTTGACAAAAAATTCACTGGAGATCATCAGTGCAGCGTGCTCGTGTGAGCTGCCTCTGTCACTATAACTCATTACTTTCTCTGCCTGCTTTATTGCCATTGCACGGATGGGATTTTCCACGAGGGACTGGTTTCCTAAACTGAACCAGATTACTGCACAATAATTAATATTTGGGCATATTGTTTGTTTGCTTGCTTTTGTGGGCACCAGGATGCATAATTACAGCTACTTTTTAATCTCGCGATGCAGCTTTAGTGATGCTACAGCACACAGATGTTGCTGTGATATAGTTTAATCCGCTCCAATTAAAATGATCACCTGAAACGTTTCAGATAAGCTTTTTGTATTTTTTTTTTCTAAAACCTGGAATAAAAAGGAACTCATAAAGAGCAGTGACTTGAGAGCAAAATGAAACAAGACTGGAATACTGGAAAACATCTAAATCGGCCTTCTTCACTCAGACATTTGTTCATTCCTTTATGCTCCGTAATATATCTCAGAATACCACGAGAACCTGCACAGTCTAATACAGTCTGCTACACAAGGGGTTTATATTGTGTCCACCTCCTCCTCCTGCACGTCCTGCCACCAAGGTGTTAGCCAATATCAGCATTGGCACACTGAAAAAGACAAATTCAGCATACATCAGGCAGACCACGAAGACAAGCTCAGCTCACAGTCCCAGCTACACAAGTTCTGCACCCTGACTTTGCTGCTGCTCTGTCCGAGACCGAGCCGTGCTGCCGAATAGACCTACTCTGAACATAAAGTTTTCTTTGACTAAAGTGGTCCTGACTGAACTGTAGGTGAAGTGCTATCTCGCTACACTGGTAAATAAATCACAGAAAGTACATATGGAAATTTGTATCAACTAAATATTCTCTTTTTTCTTTGAAATCTTCATGAAACTTTAAAGTGTCGTAAAGATGAAAATCTGTTTTTAAAGAGAAACCCAGCCAAGAAGGCAAGTTTTGCCAAAATAAATACATTACAAACAACATCAACAGGACTAGAAAGCTGTCACACACTGCACAAAAGAGCATTAATATACACATTTAAGTATTTTAGTTTTCAAAAACCATCTATAGAAATGGATCCTTTAAAAGTGACTTGAACCTCTGACAATATCAAGTCTTGATCTATCCCAGGTAGCATGGGCAGCATTTTTAAAAGCTCTTGCTTTTCTCCCCAGCCACTGAAAGTTCACACGCCAATATCTGCATCACTACAATGTGTAGTGTAATATATATATATATATATGTGTGTGTGTGTGTGTGTGTGTGTGCCATAGTGACTTGCAAACTATGACTAAACAACAGTGTCACGTTGGTTGTGTCCCGTCTAAGATTTCATTTGACCTTAAACTTAAAAAACCTCACATCTCTGCTCCTTCTTTCCCGTTCTGTTCGCGTTCAGCTATTCATCACTTTCTTTACTCATCTCCACGAGGCTCTGGGGGAACGCGCACACGCACTGACGTCTGCAGACACTGCAGTATGTGAGGTGTCTCTATCTGACACCCGAGGACTTTAAAATACAGTCATTTATCTCCAAATGTGCTATTTTGTAACAATTTGATGCAGTGAATTCTGATAAGTCAGTCTGAGTCTCCAGTGGCCTGGATGTATCTGCAGACCTCCGTTTCAACTCTATGGCCAAAACAGCTGCCTGCTATGGGAAGGAGGAAGTTGCTGCTGGAAACAGATGTTCCTTGTGTGTGTGTGTGTGTGTGTGTGTGTGTGTGTGTGCATGTGAGGGCACAAAGTGTCTGGGTGAACTTCAGGGCAAACTCTGTTTGGCTGTCCCCTCTGGTCCACACACAACCCAGTCAGATCCTGTTGAAACACTGTGGGTCTAACCTGTTCACGGCTTGTGTGTGTGTTTTTTCTTTTACAAAAGGGTCTCTTATTAGTCTGTATGAGGATAGTCCTGCAGAACATGTGTGTATGCCAGATAATTCCTAGACATACATCCATAGTTTTTTTCTTGTATTTAGCAGGTTGTGTGTATTGGGAAACTACAGCTGTCAATGAAGACTTATCACTATATGGGCCCTGCTAGCGGGACGGCACAACGACCACTTCAAGCAGTCTGTGTGGTATTTTGGAGCTCGATGCAGAAGCACAGTGCACTGGTGGGTTTAATTCTTTCTGAGATTCTTATTTTTGTATAAAACGCTCACCTCGGGGATGGGATCCGACAGCAGGGTGTAGAGCTTCTCATGAGCGCTGTCTCGAACTCCACACCAGCGCGCCGGCTCGAAGTTCTGCCAGATGCGGCCCAGGCAAATGGCCACCCACTGGCGGAGCAGGGGGTGGGGGTCTGACAGCTGCTCCAGGCAGTTGGCTATTAGGTTGCCCTGCAAACAGGCCTCCTGGTGGGGGGAGAGGAGAAGGAGAACGATGAGAGTGAGAGATGTTCAGATGTGCACTTTGGATTTGTGGGTTCTAAAAGGAGGGATACCTATGGAAGAGTACAATCAGGAAGTGTCAGACAATTTTAAGGGCTGTGAGGTGTGAAGTAATAACAGTAGAAAGGCCTTTTGTGGAAGATATAATTTCCCTTGAGCCACCAACTAAGGACTTGAAACTGTGGTAGTGACTGGCCTGCCACTATTTTATTTTTAATAAAATGACAATATGTAGACTATACATCAGTCGTAACCCGTGTGATCAGCACAGAGGCTCCAGGCCTGAAGCACGACTTGTACCTCATTAGCCAGTTAATCATTACTAACCTGTAATCTCACACTGTGTGATGGACAAAAAGATCATGAGCTCTGCAGCAGTAGGACTTATTCCTTTGAACCTCTTCAGATCTAGTTTTTGTAATCAAAAGGTAATTGGTTCATCAAGGTTTGAGGGGAAGGGAAACGCATACAACTTTCTTTTTGATGGATTTATTTTGTGCAGACATTAACAAATCCCTCTCCATTCTTGTTTTCAGTTGCCTTTGTTTAATTCTTTTCATGAGGTAACAAGTTTTATGTGTCAAGCATTACAAAAAGGAAGGCCTGGCATTTCCTACTTTGACTGGAAAACAATGTGCAGAAGTTGTCCTTTATTTATTCATTCCAGTTTGTTTCATTTTGCAAATTTTTCATTAGTGTTAAGTTGCTTTTAATAACATGCAACACTTCCTACGTAGATGTTTTATAGTAAAAGCATGATCCCTTCCTTCTTCTTATAGATTTTTATTGCTGAACCCCAACACCTGCAAGAAGAGTTCAAACTGCATCAACAACAAACTAAAGTGTGGCAGATCAGAAAACAAGGACAAGAATAACTCAAATATAACATATATATATATATATATATATATATATATATAGAATAAAGGCTCGTCATTCTGCTTTTTTCTGCAAATAAAGGCCTCTATGGTAAGTGTGAATTGACTCTAAATCACACTCCGTCAGTGCTCAGCACTCTGATGATCCCCAGCCTCACATGTTCCTTGCAAACATAAAAGCCTTTAACGCACACCTCATCCCCACATGTACCACAACAAATATCTATCTCTGTCTCCTGTAGACTGTGGTGTCACAACAACAGCGCTTTTATCAGCAGCGACACAATGCGCCCCCGTGTACCCCCCCCCCCCCCCCACAC
>JAVQJL010104136.1:0-22595 GCA_036024295.1 Nannoperca obscura
ATATATATATACATACACAGAGCGACGAGAGTGACACAAAAAAGCAGCCTGGTCAGATAAACAATGACCTGAAACTCGCTACAGAGCTCTGTAGAGCCGAAGGGAGCTGCTCAAGATACTGAATGCATTTTTATAACCATTATTTTGAGCCAACATATAGCTGTGCTCTCTCAGGATTTTGTAGCAAAAATGTTTTATTAATCACTGATGAATGTAATGCAACATCATATATCAATGTCTTCATGTTTTCACATTTGCATTAAGATTGAGCGTAAACAAAGCATTCACAGATAATAGTAGTGCTCTCCTTGTCTTCTGTCTGTTGCACTGGAAACGTCTGTGGATTTTATGTTAATGTCATGTCTGCCTACAGGGATGTAAGCTTTGATCAAGATGACTAAGATGGCAGGTAGGGTTATATAAGGCTGATAGGCATTTAGCATAATGTGAATGAGCTGTAATTTCTGCAGTTAGAGAGGTTTTGTGCAGCAGCTGGGTGGGGGGGCACAATCATTGCCAGAACCACCACTGAGTTTGTGACATCTACCAAATGGGCAACGACTTTCTACTAAAAGCTAACATGCTCTGCAAGACATATACACACCGGACACTGATATTAACTTGTTTGCCTGGACCCCAATAGTCTTAAGTTATAACTTAATAACTTAAGTCAGAATAAAAACAGCAGTTTGATGACCTTTGGGTTTGAGGATAAATACCAGATTAAAACTCAGAATCAAAACATAATGTGCATAGTGGGCGGCTTCAGTAAATGAGCTGCATTTGATTAATGTCTGTGGGAATACGTACGTGTAGGATGTAAATGAGCAAATCATTTGTTCTCTATGCAAGCCATGTAAATAGCACAACAGTATTTCAATATTTACATACTATTGAGAAAATGAGCAGTCAAATAATTGCAGACAATCGAGCCAGCCGACGAGCTGAGGAAGAAAGATGATTTGCCAAAGATTATCTGTAGCCTATTACATGTAAGGAGCCTCTGTTCTGTAAAATCACTAGTCAGATTAAATGAAGCATTAAAGACAATTTAATAACTGAATGGAAATTCTAAGCAATTCCTAATAAAAATATAAACGTAGACACTATTTCAAAGAAAAATAAATAAATAAAGACATTTTAAATTCAGAGGACAGAATAACAAGATCTACATCTCCCATCAAACTTCAAGCAGGGAGGTAATAGGTGTGCCAATAAAACAACATATGTGTGTTCCATTTTATGTATTTAACACATGCTTTGGTACCTAACAGCAGCAAAGTTCACACATCTCAACTTGTCAAACTTTAACTTGAAAACCCAGCACCTTGTATTCATGAGAAGCCAGATTTTGTTTTGATGGAGAGGAATAAAATGATGGCGTTCTGACACAGCTGGGGACATTATAATGGTTCATTAAGATACACCAAGTCAAAGACTGCCTAAAGGAAACAAAGAGATCACAGTTAAAGTGAGGACAGAAAATTAAAATGAACAATATCACAGACAGGCACAGTGCTAAAGATGATATGAAAATAAGGTCTTTCACATTTCGGCAGTCTTCTCTCACAAGTTGAACACAAAGCAGCTCAGACTAACTTAAAATATTCAATATAAAATATTTCTGATTGCATTGAGATGGAGGAAGAAAGAGAGGATACAAGTGACAAAAGGCATTACCTAGATTCAAACACACTTGAATCTTCTAATTAGCCGCAAGAACTTTGACAAATATTTAAGGGGTTTAATGAATATTTCTGAATAATGAACCGTGTAGTACAATTTTAATCAAAACGGGGAAACAACAAATAGTGGTGCAAGTTGTGTAGGTTTGAGAATATACTGATAAAGAATTGAAGAAAGAAATCAGTCCACAGCAGCAGACACAAGACACATTTGCAGGGGTTATCTGCTTTTTAGAGAAGTTTTCAGTTAATTCAGAAAAATTACTAATATGTGAAGAAAACAGATTTCCTGACAAGCTTATCCAATTCATAAAACCACCAAAATAATAATAAGACAAAAGAGAAACTAAAAATATTTTGCTTTTCTTAACAAGACCCACAATCTTTAAAAAGTGCCTTTTCATTAATCCATCAAGATGACATGATTAACAACATCAACTCAGCAGCTACCACAGAGGCTGAAAAAGCCAGTGTCAATTGCCGGGATCTCATGGCATTTAAAAAAGAACTTAATTGCATAGATGCTATCTCGACTTTGAACACCCTCAGAGGCTCTCTGGCGATAACTACCATGAGGAGAAGCTGTCATGGCTGGAAGTATGACTCACACCCAGCGCAAGAATGATGTCCTGGATGAATATCCTTTAGCCCCACTGGGAGTGTGCTGTCCCGCTCTTCTGATGTCTTTGAGTGTCTTGGACCTAGAGGTCAGCATCTCATTTTACACGGACAAAAATCTATTACAAAACCTATCTATCTCCACTTGCATTAAACCCACTGGGGAAGAGAGGCTTTTCTCTAATTGTTTTTCCTTGGCTGCAGAGCTGCCCTGGTTATGAGTGAACCTAGTCCATATCATGGCTCTGATCGGCGAGTCGGTCATTCAGACTCATCATTTACACATTGCTACGTACTGTACGGCATTATTTCAGAATGTCTGTTTTTCATGCAGGCAGTAGTGTGCCTGTAAATCTGCATTAGACACAGAAAATTAACTGTATTAGTGAAACCATTGCAATTTTACAAACACATTAGAGTTGGTGCTCTACAGCCATCTGCATCTACTTCCTAATACAATCTGAAGCACAAATGCAGCTATTTGTCACAGCATATTTTTGCAAGGTAAGTGCAGACAAATGTGGAGAAACAAATGTTTCCCTATTTTCACATTTCAAGTTTTTAAACACAACATTTTCAACTAAATGGCTCTACTGTTTGATACAATACCATCTACATGTGCTATTCAATACACAAGCATCAGGTAGGGAACATTTAATGTTTCCAGTGGCCTTAACCCCAGCTTTTTCAAATAAATGGACTGATAAACTGTTTATTAAAGTTAAATGTTACAAAAATATAGGTACCTCAGTTACATTATAAATGAAAAGACTTTCTAAGTTCTTTACCTCTTCTTGGCTCTTTGATTTCCACAGAAGAAAGAATCTTGTTCAAGGCCATGTTGAAGTCCCTTTGAAATCGACAAAAAGCTCAAGCAGCTCTTATGGATTGCCCCTGTGAAATGGCAAGGTGCAAATACCCATGCTGAAAAGCCTCTTCTAGCAAATTGTCACACTGGAGCAGAAGTGTCCTTTTATAGAATCTTCCTGTACTTGCAGTAGTGTTCAGATCAAGAAAAAAGGAACAATGTTGTGGTGGTGATGGCAGCAGTGGTACACATCATTTCTAAGTATAGACCTGAGACATTTTCACTGTAAAAGACTTACAAACAACAACATTCAAGTCTGACCATCTTGTTCTGAACACCATGTTCCTTCAGAATCACACTTTGTGTTTTGTTGCATTTTGGTTATGATTTGAACAGAATACTGTAAATGCAAACGCAAGAGATGTCCCCATTATGTCCCCAAATTCTCAACCATGTCTCCTCTATTATGGGTAATATCCAGCAGCAAGGAAGATTAACAAACAATCAAAAAAACTGCCAGTTATTAAAACATTTCAAAACAACCTAAGTATTCCTCAGTGCAAAGGGCATCTCCAGTTCGCAATGAAATAATTCCTGCAAAAATGTGGGGCAAAGGAATAAAAAACATCAATGCTAAGTTAACATTGCAAACAAATACATATTTAAAAGGATAAATGTACTTTACTCCATAGATTTTAACTTCTAATCTAAAATATGCACTCGAGAGTTGCACTGATTAACCTTATAATACTCAGACGACAAGTGTTTTTCTTTGAGGTTTACTCAACGTATAGTCTGAAGCTGCCTCGTGAAACTGAATAAGAGGCGGAGGAAAAACGATGGATGGTGAACAGAAGCACTGCCCACAGCCTTAAAGCAAAGGTCACATCTCCAAGGGAGAAGTGGAAGAAGCTTGTTGCTGCAACTGGTGTTTAACTCACTAGCATAGTGTTGTAAAGCAAGGTTTGTTGTTGTCAGAAACTAAAGCAGACACTGCATGTTGATTTTTGTAAGCAATTTACTAATTAACATTTTTATTACCTTCGATTGCTAGCAGTGGTGCATTCATGTTTGTTTACATATCTCTGCAATTTGAACAAGTGGGAAATATGGGACCCCACAGTACAAGACAATTACCAAATTTAATCACCATTAGGAGGTTGGTTGTGATTTTTATCAAATATGTTTTGGAAGACTTAATGTTGGCTCGATTAAATTTTTTGAATTATCAAAATAATGAAGAAATGAGCAAAACATTTGTGGTTAATGTAATCTTGAATGTTGATTGACAAGGCATGGTTACGTAGTTTTTGTCCTGGTCATGTTTAAGTATTTGCAGCACTTGGTTAGGATGAAGATAACTTACCTCCTATTGGACTGATTTACAAAAAAACATGTGAACTTGCTTGTGAACATAATACAGGTGGTGATTACATTACTCACCACAGCATAATTGGGGAAAACAAATTAGTACTATATAAATGAAGCTCAGTCTAAGATCAATCAGGAAGACTATGTTTTTGCCTCATTCATTCCCATCCTTGTCTCTCTTCCTGCTTTCTTAATCAGCTGATTATGTGTGTCTACTCTCTCACTTATCCAAGCAGATTTTGCCATGATCTCCATCAGCCAGTTGCTGCTATCAAACTTTAAATCTGTTCTCCACTCTCTAGCAAATACTACTCAAGGCTTTTCTAATATCCCCCCACCCACCCTTAAAATACGAGGTCACAACAGGGTCTAATCGCCAAAGACTCTTCTAATTTCTCATCTTTATTATGCACATATCAATAAATATTTGGTCAGTCATACTTAAGTCTCTCCTGATTGAAACGTAATTTCCAGGAGACAGGGTTGGACCCGATATGTGGCATTAGAAGATTTCACTTTATGATGCTGCTATCAAACAATTAGCTGGGAAATGATGTCTGCCAAATGCAAAGACTGTGGGAAAGGACTGTGACCAGGCTCCAACATTAGAATTTTCTATAATTAATTCCATATGTTCACTGATTTGCCCAATATGTTCAGTATTCTGCTTCACTATGGCAAACTTCCCCAAAGAAGTATAATTTACAGCTTTCAGTGGATTTCTCTCAATACAACAGCAGTTTTAATTGTCTTATTTAGACATAATTATTAATCAAATAAGAACACTGCAGTTCTGTTTAGCATTGGGTTCCTATGAGGATATCCATGATTTGTCTACCCAAGGAAGGGAACAATGCCTGGATTGCAGTAGTATTGTATAACTTACATTGCCGTAAGGTTGCAGTGTAGCGGTACACATAAACTATTTATTATGGATTGTCAAAGAGAAGATTTCCAGACAGGGTGATTTTGGAGAAGGGCAGTTTGGCCCCAGGCCACTATTCAACTGGGTCAAGCCTTGTTTGAAGGGATCAACAAAAAAAAACAATCATCAAGAGAAACACAATGAAGAAAGTCAGCTTAATGCAGTTCATAGATGAATGGTTCCGTGGTGGCAATAAAACAGGAAAAGAAGAATACAAATAATTGTCTTTGTAGTTATTAATATCTAGTTAATATATTAAAAAGTAAAAATAAATATTTTACAAAGATGTTTCACTTTCAAGATGTCATGCATAATCATTACATTTCGTTAAGTTTTTTGTTTTTTTCTCCTGATCTGATTGGTTATACGGTCTGTATCCAACTAAAGATAAAGTGTATGTTCCCCTAAAGTACTGACCCTAATCAGTAGTACTGATTAACTCCTGATATTTATTAAAGTGCTCACAACTGGTCCCCCGGTTAGCCCTGTGATAGAGTGGTGACATATCCAGGGTGTTTACGTGCCATTTACTCAATGCACGCACCTAATGACCCTGCACTGGAAAAAGAAGATGCAGAAAGGCGTGGAAAAACAGATGGATTGATGATAACCGTTAACTAATCTAAATTTGTAGATAGCAATCAATATTTTTCCCCTTCCCCTTGTTGGCAGAGGATGGACTTATCTAGAGAACGTCAATCAATGGATAACTGGTTATGTTATGGTCACCCCTTAAATTTATTTTATGTTGTTACTGTTTCTGTGACGCTTGCATTGATAAGAAACTGCTCACAATCACAAGTATTGCGGTAATTAACTATTTCTATACAATCTTAATATGTTGTTCAATGGTTTCTGGTCCCACACTGATGTTACATCATGGACTATTGTTCTCTTTGAATGCAGTCATACTGAAGGAACAGTGCAACACACTTTACAAACAGTGTGTCAAGTTGTACGTGTGCAACATTTTAAATGGTTGTCACATGTCATTACACGATTTTCAAAAAGGCACAAGATATTTCACTAGAGCCAACTGCAGTAGTAGGCAGGGAAAAGCTGAAATATAATTACCACTTTCCTAATAAATAACTTCCCCATCTTGTATCACCCTTCACAACTGAAGTGTCTATTTCAGAGTTTCTCAAATTCAGGGTCACTTTCATGTAAAGCCACTGAATCTAGAGACACAACCTGGCTGCGGTAAACAGTTTGATAAGTTTGCATTTAAGAAAAAACAATGTAATAGTTTTGATACATATATCACCAGTTCTATTCATTTAGAGCTCATGTTAATCCCAGGAGAGTCCGGGGTCGAACCCATGACCTTCTGGTATAGGCACACAGCTGTACCTCTCAGCCACAACACCTCCTCAGAAAGCCAACTTATATTTTCTCCTAGAACATTTTATCACTTGAATGTTTAGAAGAGCCCAACATAAAATGCATCACAATTATTACCTTTAATAAAAATAAAAAAAGGATAAATAATTTCAATAAACAGCTGGGCACTGTAGTTTTTAGCAGATATTAGTCAAAGAGGAATAATAAAGTGTTTTTGTTGGGCATTATTTTTAGCTGTGGATGAATACACATTTGGTGCTCTAGTAAGTATTTAAACCTGCAAGACTGTGTGTGAGATCAAATCAAAATACACTACAGTGTGTGTGTGTGTGTGTGTGTGTGTGTGTGTGTGTGTGTTTATGGTAATGAAGAAACATGTCACCCAGTGCAACAGTGTGGCTCACTAAAGTATTTTTAATGTTTTTTGGATGGAAATGGAGCTCTACGGCACAGAGGAATATATCAGGCTTTGGCTACACAGATAATACTTTTGACTAGGATCAATTCATTGGAAGTACATCTCATCAGTATATCCAAATAAACAAACAAGGAAGTAAACAAGTAAATAAATATATAAAAGAACTAAATGAGTAATTGTTTTGCTTCTTTCGGGACCCTGGAGGACCTCACAGTGTGTTGTGTTGAGGCGGAGTAGGGGCCACTGCTAAGACTCTTCTGGCACGGAAATGACTCCCTCCTCTAATGCAAATGTCACAAAGAGGCTCTGATCCACTCCTAATCGCTAAGTAATCACTTTCTTGTTTGATCCTTCTGTGATAGTAAGAATGGATTTCAAAAATCTGGTATGATTCTGGTAGGGGGATTAGGAGTTTTCAAGACATGTTGAAAATTGGAAGTCTTAAATAAAAATAAATTAAAAAAATAGAAAGAAATGTCTTTGCCTAAAATCTTCTGCCAGATGGCCATTGTTCATGAAATATAATGAAGCAAACAGTTTGAGATCTGTATCATTAACTATCATCTTTCTTAAAAATATGTTAATTTGTAACCGTTATCTAATCAATTTCTTGATATAAAAAAAGAGAGAGAACAAAGATTGGAAAATAAATGTGCCATGCAACACTTCTGTGATGCGTGCATGATATACTATACCCCAACCCTCACATTTATCATAAAGATAAGGAAGTATGATGTAACTATTAGAATGTATTTAATCCTATTGTCATGGAAAGAAAATGAGTCAGTAGGGAAAAATCAAATGATCTCGTGGAGTTTTTCCCACATAATCATTTGTTGGATTACCTAATTAATTCGATACAGAGTATGCTTTTGATAGATACCTGGGGATCTCTGGGAGATGCCAACAATGAGGAGGCATTATTCACTATTAGCAGCACGGAAACAAAATATCCCATTGCCATCACAGTCACTGCCATTAGCAGTACACGCTCTCAGACAGGCACAGCAATGATCCGTCCCTTTGTTGCCATTAGCATTTATGGATAAAAGGGGACTCCTCTTATAGTTTACTGACATGAAGTGTGTAATTATCATTCCATGTATAACAGGCTGCTTATTTGCCCTAGTGGCATCCTCAAAGGGAAAGGTTGCGGTGCAGTGATCCATATCACCTTATCTCCCATTCCCTGTGGGGCACCACATTCGGTATGGAGCAGCAGGCTAATAAAGATGAGGCTTGTGCCACTGTTTACAAGAGCAGACAGATTTTATATTTATTTTTTACCTACTAAGGGTGTGCAAACTTATCTGAATTGAAATGTAACAAAGGTTACTGAAAATGTTCTTTTACGGTTCGCTGTGCCACTGTGGAGACAGGAAAGTCAATCACAGACAGGTTCCTAATGCGTTTTTCACTTTATGTGAAACGCTACTATATTAACGTAAAGTCCAGTTCAGTCCAAACATTTGCTTCAAGACAAAACTATTTTAGAACGTTGCAGTTAAAGTTGCAGCAGCGTGAACTGGCCCGTCTCAGCTCGACTCAAGCCGACTGATGGTGTCGCCTGCGACTCAGCTTGTCAAGTAACCAGTGGCTAGTTTTAGCGCAAAATAAATAAATAAAAGCCTGAAAAGAAGACAGACAGAACGAAAGTACAGAGAGTCGTTGCTATGGAAACAATAACACCATCTTGTCCAGTTGCAGTTGTGTAAACTGTCAGGCTTCAGAACGGCGCATTGCAGGTAGCTGCAAGTTTAAAACTTGTTCTCCTCGCATATGTTTGGTCTGAAGTTGGCTTAACATGTGAAAGAGCTCACTTTCACATACAATTAGATTTGGTTGAGGACACAAAACTAGGCAAGACACACAACAGAAAGAAAATGACTTGGACTGATTGCAAAATGTATTAATAACCTGGATGTGAGTCTACTGGGCCTACTTGAAAAGCAAAACTGTTACCAAAAGAAACAAAATGTAAAATTTTGTAAGATGCAATAAACATGTTGATATTTCCCAGTTGCTATATTTGTGCTTACACGTCTATTGCTAGAGAGTAATTTCCCCAAATTCTTTTCCCAGTTTGCAAGACAATTTAAAGTGTTTGAGCTTATCGCTTTCAAAGGGCACAGCAGTGTAAAGTTATTCCTTCTGATGGACTTATGATCAGGGGTTGAACCCAAGTTCAGAGGCAAGATGAAGGCAGGGGAATGCTCAGTCAGTCCTTTTAACGATGCTACAGTCAAGATTCTACAGAGGACAGCAACAAACTACTGCCAACTAGGGCACACTAACTAACTCACTGGGCAAAAGTCCTAATAACAGACCAAAGGAAAATAAACAGTTGTCACACTAGATGTTCTCCATCTAGAAAAAAAGGTTATGTTCATAGTTGAAGCTGGCAGACTTGAAAATAGAGGGTGTAGGATATAGAGGGTAGGGTGTCTCTCTCCATTTCAAGAAAGAGCAGCCTGAAGTTTGTCTACATCAGGAAATAAAAAGGCACAATTATTTAATAAATAAGTCTCAGGTGCTGAATTATCCTGTTGGGACATTCAGGGGATGATCAGGGAAACAAAAGCTGGATCAGCTCCACAGACAGAGGTTAGGAAAGCCCTTTGGCACAGAACTTACAGCAGCCCTTCGGTCAACAGTGATCTGTGCATGGCACTGTTCTATACTAATAAAGGCTGTGGTGATGCATGCATGGGTTTATGCACAAAGACAAACAAGTCTGTGATGGCCGTGACTACAGCCACACAAATGCAGGTTTAAAGTTTCCCACTCACTCACATCACCACAACATGTTCATTTACTTTCCTTTGCAGTCACTTTAAATTACATAAAACCGTTTGTTTGCTTTAGAATTTGTTTTTGAACATTGCCAATGTGTGCTAGATGAAGCGTGCACATTTAGTTTACAATGTTTGTCATATTGCTGTTGGTTTAATTAAGTTGTGCGATTTCCTTTCTCTTTGAGTTACCTGGCTGCCGAGCTCTTCTTCCTGGTCCAACAAAAAGTGGAGCAGAGGGTGGAGCCTGATTTTATGCTGAGGCCCGACCCAAGGACCAAACCAAGAGCTCTGCCAGCCGGGGGGGGATCAGGGTTATCTTTGCCTGCCCTGCCTTTGTTTATTGGTTTGATCAGTCAGTATATAGGTTTCCCTCAGGTCTCATTGTGGTGGGGCTATTATTTTAGTTGTCACCTTGTTTAGTTATCTGTATTTAGTTTTCTTTAGTTATTATACATACATTATACATAAAATGTTTTGAACTGTGAACCTCTAATAATGAAAACAGTTTGTAGATCCATTATAAATTGCAGGGCAAATTATTTCAACTAGAATAATCTTTTAGAGACAGTTAGTTAATTATGTGGCCTTTAGTTTCTCAGGCATCCTCTAAACCCAATGCTTGGAGCAAACCTAGTGAAATCACTGTATCTTGATTACATTTGATGATGGAGTCTATGCTCCAAAACTGGAAAGGTTTTCCCCAAAGATATACCATAGAAAAAGACCAGAAACATTTCTAAGGAATATTACTGATCTTATTAAAATTTAAATTAGGAAAAGAAAATTTAAAAATGCTGTCCGTATTGTCCCAGTTGTCAAATGGAAGATGACATTGTTCATATATGGTACAGACAGAATCTATACAGACAGACATTATTCATATTGGACTATACACTACTATTGAACATAAGTGCGACAAGAAATGTTTGAACCTACACAATAACACTTGGGGATTAAAAAGCAGGAAGTTAGACACCCAAAAACCCCACAGGAGTGTGCTGTGCGTACACACTCAGCAAGCTCTCTTCTGTACTCGCAGATTCCAGTTGCCCAGGCAACCCTGTCTGCAAGATTTCAAACTTGGATTTAACAGACGCCTCCTGTGTCTCTCCACAGTCAAGAAACAGGATTACTGGCTTGAAAAACACTCCACTTTTTGGTTGAGTGTCCGGTAACATTATCTTTGCCATTGAATTTGGATGTAACATATGGTCAGAAGAAGGCCACAGTAAATCCAGTGACAAGCTGCCCTCAGGTGATGCACTCCTATATTTCTTGGCAGACTGTGAGGGAAGAGGGAAGTCATTTGCATAGCTGTTATATTGTGATTTGACACTGTCAACACCTTTAATGGGATTTGTCAAATTGTGGGCCACAAGTAAATCTGAAAACACTACCAGAGGCAATGGAGAGAGTTGGGGTATTAGAACAAGATGAGGAGCAGAGTTTTTGTGGGCTCACTATTATCCCAGAACAAGTTTCTTGCTTTAAGTTAGACTGTACAGTTGTAGTCGGGTCAATGCAGAGCTATTTCCACATTCCCTAATATAAACACCATGTTCTCCTCACAGTAAATAAGGCAGCTGGCCTGTGTCCAAAAACAGCTGGCAAACACCTAAGTATGCATGTAGAACACTTCTGTGCTGTTAAGATAATGAAACTATGTCAAGAGGGAAGAACCGTACGTGCTGCATTTGGATATGAGAACAAAATAAGTCACTAAGGAATGCGGTCTGTTCATCACGTGTGAACAATGGGTGTAAGTTCATACATTTAGAACATAAAATTTAATCCCAAACATAAATTCAAGTAGATACACTAATCACGCTGGAAAAGGAAAATGTGAATGTGAACTCAAAAGACATCACACCGGCTGCCCGAGCAAACACTGTTGTTTGAACTTTCAGAGAGAAGGAGAACTCACTGGCACACTCACTAGAGCCACTCCATGTAACCACATGCAGAAATAAAAAATAGGTCTGGCACTTTATGGATCTGCTGCTTCATGGATAATGTAAGGCTACATTTTGGCACCTACATGGCTGAGGTTAGGGAAAGATTGATGTCTGGGCTGTGTCCAAAATCATTCACTCATTCAGAACTCAACAGCCACTCAATAGTGTGCTCCAGTCTGAGCAATAAAACTGAGGTTTCTGACATTTTTGGTTTTTGGACACTTCTTCCTTCTTTCCAGTGTGGATCTTTTGAGGGCACTATATATATGTGTATATATAGTGGATACATTTATACACTCAAATAAAATAAAATAGCAAAAGGTAAATGTAGTGCACTATATAGTGGAAAAAGAGTGATTTCTGACACAGCAATGGGCTTGAAGTAAGTTAGAAGAAATAAATGCAGAATATTGGCATTAAATGCGACATGAACACTGGTCCCTCAGTCCTGATCACCTCCTTGTCTCTTACGGCCAGTTGAGTCCAAAGATTCACGCCGAGATGAAACAAAACAGTGTTAGCGTCGCAGGGAAAGGCTGCAGTGGGGTAAATTGGCTTGTCTCAGCGCGACTCAAGCCAGCTGATGCCGCCGCCAGCTATGAAAGCGTCTGGTGACATTGGTGTAAATTGTTGCAGAGTAGCATTACGTAGTAGCAAGCTTAAACTGAGTTTAAACTGACCTTTAAACTGAACATACAAATCACGTCAGGTAAGAATCTTTTAAGCCGTTTGACCAAACAACCCATGCCTTTGCTTTTCTGGGATGGACAGTCTAAGCCATAGCCTTGTACCAAGAGATCCAACAGTCGGTTGAAAGAGCATGAAAGAATGGAAAATCCCTTTCTGGCTGTCACTCATCATTGCCGCAACAGAGCCTCTGGATAACTGTTGCAGGTATGCAGACATTTAGATTAAAAAAAGAATTGGATATCAATTGTAGCTTCATATTTATATATCTACATCCAGCTACCTAATAGTATAAGGTGTTGTGTCATTGGTTGTAAAGCTAACTGTTATTGGTGATGCTCTGAATAGAATATGTGGAGGCAGATGGCTTCATTAAAATTTGACAAGCTTTCAGTGATGATTGAGATTTACCACTGTCTTTGGTTATTGTCCTTTGTAGTCATTATAAACTATTGATTTGTTATTGCTCTAACACAAATACCAACACACCCACATGAGATGGGAGGAAATCTAACATCACATATTAGAAAAAGTAAAAGCTTTAAATGCCAAGATAACAAATAGTTCTTTTTCTACCATAGCCTGTTATCAAATCTATATTCAGACACTGTATACCTCATGGATCACAATGATGGTTTTCAGGATATGGTTAGTGAGCTATTCCAAAGCAGGCAGGGAGCTAATGTTACTGATATTTCACAAGCTAATTGTACTTGAAACCATAGAGTGTTTTATTTGTGTTGCGCCTTAAAACATTTATGACCAATCTGGAGATAACCAACTGACAATATGAAAATGTGCTTAAAATGCATATATGGAGTCTTTCAGTGATATGTTGCCTTAAATGATCATCCTTTAAAGCCAAAACTACCCACACACTATTGCTGAAATTCTACTTTGCATTAAAACAAACAAAGACAAAAATGTATGTGTAAGTATACAATTTAAGTAAATAAGTAGATAATTAGAGGATGTACAAGTATATTATTTAGAGAGCCACTGACAACTCTGACTCAACTGGAACATTTGAACGGCATCCATCAATTTTGTAACAGCTACACTGTTATAAAATGAAAAAATTCTGGGAATTCGAAGGAGAAATCTCAAAATGAAATGTGCTCTTCTCTTACCTTCAGTCTAAACTCCCTTTTTTTCCATTAGAAAAAAAACCAAAAAAACAAGATCACATTTAAAAAAATAATTAGCTTAAAATATGGAGATTGAATTCCAGTATTTTCTGGCAAGCTCATGCTCACAAAAACCCACAATAACCCACGCAGATTATTTAGCAATTTGTTAACCTGACGAAAACAAAATGTTCTCGGACATAATTAACATTTTCCCTTTAGTTGTTGATGTTGCATGTTATTTTGTAAGTTATGCACTCGTATGGACTTGGGAGAGTGATGTTTAATTCAGCAGAGAGCAGGATTATACAGGTGAGTTTGAAATATAAATATAATAATGAAATGGACAAAGGTGGACACAGCTGAATGATGTATCGGAGAGCCAGCACAGCTAGCAGACAGGCCAGTGGTAAATGAGGGAAGTGTCTTATACTGTAATGGGCAGAGTAGGGGGGGGGGGGCAGGAGAGCGGAGACAGTTGATCCAGTGATTAAAATTAAGCATAGTGCAGTGCGGCACTCAACAGGCGAGCTAACAGACACCGCTTGCTCCACAACCGTCAGCACGGCATACCTGGACGCCCGCTGGGAGAGGTCCCATATGTGTGAATGACATAAATTTTAAAAAGCACAGCATAAAATGAGCTTGTGTGCGCGTCTGCGAGGGGCCGTCTAAGCAACACTATGCACAGCCATACTGACATCATTCTACCAAACAGGCAGCGCGTTAGCAACACCCTATCACATGATCCATCATTGCTATTTGGTATTAGAGCTATTAGAGCATAATTGACAGCTTGATGGTATATTACATATCCGTAGTCCTTAATCTATGGCAGTATTCACCACTCTCTAAAAACATTAATGTGGCCTGTAGTGCACTACCCTACACACACTAGAGGCTTCCATTTATTTGCTTTTGAAGCATTAGCTGCAGGGCTATACAACATCCATTACTGAGGACTGCACTCACTCGCTTGAATTTATTCCACTTATGTCTCCTAATCTTGTGTCATCTTGAGTAAACAAAAATGGAATAATAGGAGATCATATCCTTTGATTATCATCAGAGGGTAAGTGTGAGAATCATCAAAAGAGGAAGATCTGAAAATGTTTTTAGTTTTTTTGTTGTTGCTGTTGTTGTTGTTGGTTGAAGCTCCATTTGGTTAATATTCATTTTTTTGTATCTTCCACTGCATGAGTTTAACGATGCATCTCTGTACATCAGAAAATCATCCACTTGAGCCACGATGCATAAAAAACGAAGACCTTGTAGATTGTGAAGGCTCATTTTGAATCAGAAAAGAAGACTTTGCTCTTGAAGAAAAGAAGACTTTGGGTTCAAAGAGTTAAAAAGTACATTTAGATTGAATCATCATATTATGTATCCCAGTTGCTGCATGGGATACTATTAACCCCAGTGTTCATGTTGTGAGTCCTAAAGACCCTGGGCCGTCTTCAACAGCTCAAAAAACATACTCAACAATGTTTTATCAGCTTCACGCTTTATGAATCTTTCCCAGTTTTAAAAATGTGTTTAGAAAATGAGACTTTCTTATGTGATCGTGAACTGATGACATGTTTCCAACATCTGCAATAAAAAATTATGCATTACTTCTGTTTGGAGTTGCAGAGTCCCCGGCTTTAAAATGTGGTAAAATGGATGGATTTTCATATGCTTTAGGAAAAGAAAATATATATTTGAGGAAAGGAAATTTCTGTGAGAGCCCAAACAAAGAGGAAGTAAAGCCACTGTCAACAAAAGCTAATTGTAAGCTGAAGAACAATGGACACCACGGCAGGTCTAATTGTTAAAAACCCTTCTTCAACTCAAGTTTGTTACTGCAGTGTTTTTAGAATTAGGTTGATGACAGTAGGTATGAAATATTCATTGATAATTATACGGAAAGGTCAAGTGAAAATCTTAATGAAAAAATGTCATGCCCCCCTACACACAGCCTTACTCTCCACTCTAATGATAATATTTGCACTGTCCCTAAAAGAAGTAATATATTCATGATTTAAGGGGATAAAAGGAAATACAAAATACTTCAATATAATAGAAACCATGGAGTAAATCATATCCAATCCATTACTTTTATCTCTCTGGTTTTGAAAATAATGTTAGTGTGGCTTTAAGGGTTCTCTAAAATAATCAGGTTTATCTTAAGTACATCCTAAGACGTGCTAATTCTGACTGCAGTCTGGATGTGCTATGCATTAAAAAATCTTCAAACAGAATACGTCGGGATATAGCACCACAAATGAGGCACTTGCTGAAATATTTAGTTCATTCAGCCCTCTGTCTGATTGGCCAAGCTTCGATTTGATACAAGGATTCCCCAGGTGAGTATCAACCCCAGTTCTCTTTGAACAGAAGGTAAAATGAGAAGTCAACAGTATTTAGTCAAATAAAAGGCAGAGATTAAAGAAACTTTGGCAGCCAAGTGTGGGTAATTGATTTATTATTTATCAGCAGTTGTGCTGAGCAGTGGCCACCGGAGATATCGGGCTGATTTCTGTTACAACCTCTTTGCTTTCCTCATGAGAACGCTTAATATGGGCAGCTCTATTCTCAGAGCAGTTATTTAAACTACAGCTATCAATAGACACCACGGAAATCTGACAGAATATAAGCAAAACAACGCTCTCCAATCCCAGCCTGATTAAATGAAATTGTCACAGCAATGAAAGTGATCTATGATACTAAGGTGAACGTGTAAAGTGCCATAAATCTCTTTTTGTCCTACCTTGAAAGGTCAGCTTTTGCTAAGATGAGTGCAGAGACACTGTTTTGTTTCGCAACAATAAAAATGAGAAAGCAGAAGCTACTCTAAAGACAGAGTTCCTGCCTTGCAATAAACCACTGCCCGCTCATTAATGTTCCAGCACAGGGTGGAGGGTGAAACCAAGGTGAATGTCACCATAGTCCTGTGCTGGACATTTACAATTATCAAATATGGTGAAATAATTATCAAGTAAGATGCAGAATTCACCAGTAAGGATTTCACTCTGGCAAAAGGCCATTGAGAAGTTTACCTGGGCCAGTAGATTGGTCAGTGACCCGAGATGATGAAGAGCTCAAACATAAAAGTAATGGGTGTTAAAATTGTACAAAGGTGAATAGAACTGCCTTCTATTCGCAGTTCAGTACAACAGGACAGAAATACGTCTTTTCTTTGAAGCTCATCATTTTCATTTTCCTTTAATAGAATCATCAAGGTTGTTCTTCAGACTTTGGAAAACTTCCTCCAGTGTCAAAATGTATATACACAAACAAACATCTACACCTGTTTTCACAGGATGAATAGTGCTCCTCATGATAAGTAAACTGTATTTCACATGTAAAGCTGGTGGAACGCTCCTCTAAGCCACATCTATTGCACAGCAAGTCAGTATATTCTCATCAGCAAAGCCACCCAATGCATCTGTCTGCGTGCTGTTTGTTTGTTTTTGAAACCCATCAGTTTTTAGATTACACTGCAAGTATCATGAGCAACACAAGATAGTAAGAATGCATTTTATGGAACATTTCAGGCTCTACAATTTGTCCGTACCACATTATACAAATCCAATCACCACTCAGCAGCTTCACCAACAACGTGGTGAAGAGTCAGCGCTTCTGCAAAACAAATCTGTACAGCTCTCAAGAATTATTGGAGAGTTTTTTGCCAAAACAAATGGCCAGGCAAGGGTGTGATAGGGGCAGCTGCTACTGCTTTCTAATTCAAGTGCTTATCAGTGACTCTCTAGAAGTGAAACAAATGTATCTTCTGAACTGCAGTATTTGCAGATTTGTTTCTCTACTTTCATACAAAACGTTAAAACATGGCAGTTTTATGGACCAAATAAACTCCATCTTGGAAATACAAAGGTTTTTTGTTTTTTTTCCTCATTCAATACCAATCTAATTATTGGCAGCACTTAGGCAGTGTAGTACACCAACTGGGATTTTAATAGCTGTTGAGGCGCCAGCTGTGAACTATTAAGAAATGATGGTGATGACCAGCAGATTGAGAAATCAAATTTCCAAGCAACAGCCAGTGGTGCCTCCCATGCAGCTGGCCCAAATAATAGCTTGTTCCCTAACAATTGCAGTTTGACAGTGCATGGTTGTTCTCCTAACAAAGCCATAAACCTGTGATATGACTATTGGCATTGACCTCCTGAGATGCCAAATGGCCACAAATGAAAGAAACGGATACTTTGGAGAGCATCTAGTTCTTAATGGCATTTAAAGTGTGGAGAGGTTTACTCACCCTATACCAAACGATCTCTCGAAGCCTTCCGTCCGTCTTGAAGTTACACTTGAGAGTAACAGTCTCTCCCACAACAACAGGAGGCAGGGGCTCTATGGTAACTGTCAAATATCCTGAAAAAAAAAGTGGAAAACACACAGTCATAAACCACATAAGCACACATATACCAGATATATGTTTTTGTGTTTTGTTTTCCTGTTGAGGCAAATGTTGGACAACAGCAAGAAAGCAGTCATAAATTTACAGTTTATGAACCATTTTAAAAAGCTTAAGATTGACTGAAATAATGCCATGATTCATTTTTATGCAATTACACAACAAGCACTCTCCCACATGGGGGTTAAGTATCTTGGTAAACAGCACTTCAGTAGTAGTTACTTAAGAAGGGAAGAACATTTATTTTACTCTGACCTTGCACAATTTCTTCATCTGGTTTGAAGTTTCAAACAAACAAACTGGAATTATATCAGAGCCATTTCTCTAATCTCTACCCAAAAGCACTGTAAACTGTGTTATATGCACTTTGTAGCTGTTAAAGCAGCTGTTCCTTAACAGTAAGCAGTATTATCTTTTCTGTTTTTTCACGTTCCAATTTCATCTTCCTTACAAACACAAACGTGTGAAATATGCATGATTGTACATAAGACATAAATGCTTCTCACATTAAATTATGTCCACGGAATCTATCTAGCACAATATTCTGTACAATGTCTGGTTAAACCTTTCACCAGCTGTTTATTTTAAGTTGTTTGGTCTTGAATAAACATGAGAGAAGCAAAGACATTCCAACCACCCCACGATTCTAACAATTAATTTCTCATTCTTTGTCTGTGCATTTAAAGAGCATGATGCAAAGTGTCATAAACAACAAAACAGAAGTCTTGAGTTCATGATGAAAATGCATTCTAGGGGTAATAGGCTCAGTCATAATCTGTGTGCAAGAATATGGGGGGTGTTATACTTGAAATCAGAGAATCAACTGTCTAATTAGTGCCATGAAGTGCACAGTCTAGAGCCTCCCCATTGTCAAATAATCGAAAATACTTAACAGACAACATCCACACACAATAACCAATCACACATACACTCACCAATACAAAGTAAAGGAAAATAAGAATGAACTGTCGAATGCAAGGGCAAACTATTCAGTGCCGAAGTAAGACACAGATTTGAATTATATACTGCCTGATCCCCAGCCCTTTGCGCCGCCATCTACACAATGCTTCACACCGACCTGCATGTATAGTTCCACTATTCCACAAAACAAATCACATACATTCACAAGGTGATAATAGCACAGCATATCAGATGAAGGCATGAGATTATATCTCCCAAATAAAAATGGGTGGATACAAAAGCAATCACCTGGTGATAATAAGAAGGCCTGGGAGAAAATACATGCATCCAAAAAAGGGTGGCAATTAAATGAAGATTGTATGGAGGATACACTCAAGTAGTTTAACGCATAACCTAAATGTAGAGTCCTAAAATACATCCATTACATCTATCTTAAATATATCTGGTTTACATATAAGTGAAAAGGACAACTCTTTATATACTACCAGTCTGGCTAGCAGAGTGAGCCAGCATTGGTGCGTGGGCTGCCTTCCACTGACAGACAGCAACCCTCTGCCCAACATAATAGCAGTTTCAACACATTCAGTATTTAATGAGGGAATTGTATCTTGTAAAACAGATGGATATCACAGTAAAAATATAAAACAGGGTAAAATGGGACCTTATGGCCAATGATTGTGTTGATAAAATAATATAAACCACTACGAGGGCATCAGTGTCTCTGTGCAGGTGATCTCTAAAAAGGAAAAAAAGGAAGACTAGAGATAAAGAGAGGTTTGCAATGCTATAGAGAGAGATCTAATTCCAGGCAAATATAAATATCTACCCTCTTTCCGTTTGCTTGTTTGTTTGTTTGTTTTGATGAATGATAATGAGGTAAAAAGAACCTATGAAATGAAATGAAATGAAAAGGTGAGTTAAACAGAATATCTAAGAAAAACAATACATTCTCACAAAATGCACATCATGCTCTCTCACTGTTATGTAATGGGTACCTCTGCACTCTATAGCCCCTTTGCACTTATTGAAAATTCCTGAATGTAAAGTGCTGACACCCAAAGTGTATCTTCAACTGGACTGCAGTTTGTTTATGTGTTTTCTTCCCAATATAAATATATTTTTTCTTATCGCAGTGTGACCAGAAGAGTGTGGCTTAATTACGACACAGGCAGGAATTTGAAGGAACATCAACACTATTTGATATGACAGGCACCAGTAAATGCATATACTGTATTCATGGCTGTTCAGAATTTTATTTCCCTTCATGTGCTTCACAGGGTGTTTTTAAAAAAAGAATCTGATGTTTTTGTCCGGCTGAAATGCAGCGAATGAACATATAGCACCTCAAAGCATGTTCATTCACTGGTCCACGTGTAGGAAATTATTTAGTTGTATCAGGCAAAAACCTTTTTTTTTTCAATAGCCAATACTGTTATAACAGCAATTCATGTACAGTTGTAGCAAACATTTATTTCTTCATATATTCATGTGTTTATTTTATTCTGTAACTTTCTTTCTTTTAAAGATCTGAAAGTTGCACATACTTTTAGCATGTAATTTTTTTAAAACGAGAGCCTTGACCATTAGTACCTCACTCACACACTCATTCATCCATTCAGTCACTCACTGTTAGCCTGTTTGGCTCCCTGCATCCATTAGATCACACTGAACCACGATTATTCAGTCGCCTCTCTGCAATGCTGCTTAAAAGTGTGCATGTTTCTCCCTTGTTAGGTTACAGTGACAACATTGTCTAGAGATTGTCCTTTGTAAGACCTTCTACGTAAGAATCTATGTCACTACACAGTTTATGGTACACCACACTTTGTTGCTCTCCCACAAAAAGGACAATGGATCTAAAATGCTGCATCAGGTAAACAGTATGGATTTCCAGAATTACCTGGGTTTACATAATATTTAGGACAGTGTAAAAGAGAATAAGACTTAATGAATAATTCAAAACACTAAAGTGAACGTACAGCACATGAAAAAAGTGCATGTGGTGAACTTCTCATCACACAATCCAGCTGTGGATTTGTGTGGCGCAACAAATTACAAGCAGAGAAGAGGTGAATAATCAGCAGCAAACTGCTACGTAACCGAGAGACAGACATTACACTGCAGAAATTCAATATCACTTGCCTTAAAAACAGATAGTCTTGGGTCTCTGCATTGGTAGACAGAGATCAGCATGTCTCTCGTGTCATTGCACCTAGATATGCTTATTAAAGAATCTTAATTTAATCAGCAGGCTGAAGAGATCTTCTCTCTAGAGTCAAATTGAATGAATAAACCTTTCCGGAGACTGCATGTCATTAACACAGAGCTGATGCTCTTAGAGAAAATCCTAACCACTTACTACGAACCCACAAGAGGAGCAGCCTGGCCTTGTAAATGTCTCTCTGTGAGTTTTCCACAGAGGTAGTGGAAATGAATATTACACGGGAAAAAAATTGTCGACTGAGTGTGTGGAACACAATGTTACTCACTCACCAGGGGATAAACGTGTGTCTTGGCTTTAGTGAAGGACATATTCAGTTTTTGGTTGTAAAATATTCTTTCCAAATTCTAGATGTGTTATACAGTATATGCATTTACTGTATTTCTTTACACTTAGGGCACATTATTCAGACAATTCAAACACTGTACAAGAAGCTAGGTGGTCTTCTTGTGTGGTTGCGGGGATTAATTGTGAACAATTCATTGACTATGTGGCACAGAGGAAAATATAGCATAGCCAATGACAGAAATATGCTCCGGAGCGTGTGGGGAGGGATGAGGAATTTTTAAAAGAGCAAATTACATGGGTTATGCACTCGTGCCAGAGAAGTTCACATTTCAAATAATCCCTACGAGAAACTGGAGCAGTTGCAGGCTGCACATACCAATACATGCAGGGCATAATTCCCACGCAATTCAATATCCATCGAATCCCATCCAAATGACTTCATAAATTAGACACATTTTACTTGCCAATTCTCTGTTGAAAGTGTTCCAACGTAGCAATATCTCTTGTTAGGCTTGATGCCCCTGTTAAAACACGAGCTAATATGTGTCATATTCACACAGCAAAAACTCTGTGTTAATTCAACTCTGTGTGTAAAAATCAACACTGCACAAGTGTTTATGTAAGTCGTCACCAGTCAGAGATAATTCAACACTTGTGATCGTTTAGACAGCTGCCTCACAGCCGTATCAGCTCTGAGTGGACACACGAGTCTCCAATCAGCCCTTGTCAATTCAAAACTGAAAAAGAATCAACATTTAATCTACTGTGTGGGCTCCCACAAACAATATGGCAGGTTATTAGTTTCTTCAACAGACAGAGGAGCTAATTTAATATATATAACCTACGGAACAATTCTTCAGCTGTTTAACACAAGTCATTACTGTTGTTATGATTCCAACATATTACATTTATGATCACAATAAAAAAATACAGCATTGTTGCATCTGGCCCGCTCTACTGGGGGGGGGGGGGGGGGGGGGGGGGGGGGGGGGGGGGGGGGGGGGGGGGGGGGGGGGGG
>JAVQJL010104137.1:0-38827 GCA_036024295.1 Nannoperca obscura
CCCCCCCACACACACACACACACACACACACACACAGATTCACTCAAACACACACTAGCACCACCACCCACCACTCACATTAAGAGGACCCTACTGCCCATATTCCATGATAGAAGTACAAAAGCTAATCCTTAAAGGATCAGTTCACCAAAATAACAAAAGTATATTTTCCCAAATGTCCAATGCAGATAGTTGGGTTTTTTTCTGATGTTTTATCAATAACCACCACTGAAACTTCTGTGTAATCTGCTAAAGCTTTCTTAAAAAACTGTATTTAGCATTTTCTTGAATTTTCATTGGTAAAAGCTATGTTGTTTATCTTTACTGGAAGCAATTTATTATAAGTGTTCCTATTAATCACAACTGATTGCCCTAGTTGTGCTAGGGCCTAGCACAACAGGAGAAATTGCATTCATCTCCATTGTATTGGGTGGTGGCAGACGTTACAGGGAAGGCTAAAAAAATCGTCAAATAAAAACAAAGTAGGCTATTGTCATGAGCACAAACCATTCATTTAATTGGGAGATGCTGTTTTGTAATTTAGGTGCACTGCTCCTTTAGTCCATTCCCATTGAGAACCATTTCACTCATCCTTGATATAATGTAGTAGATTTCAAAAATGTCATATTGAGGAAAGGTCTATTTGTACAACGCTTTGTGGCTGTTTTGTGTGACCTAAGCTACGGTGTATTTTTATGCTTTGACGTTTGTGTCTTATCAGATGCCATTTTAAATGAATGGGAAACGTGTACAGCTCGTATTAAAAATTAAAACACGCTAAACACTAAGCGATATTTTTTTTATTCAGGCTTCAATAAAACCTCACAAAGTCCTGGCCATAGGAGCTCATATTGATCATTGGTAGGCTGTTTTGTTGTCTCCAAACTAAATGGTATCCTTTACTGCCATTAATAATTATCATTATACCTAAACATATAACTTGATTATACTTCTTTACTTCAAATCTTTTCTCTTCGTAGGTTGTGCTAGTTAAACGCCAAAATACACTTAAACTTGTCAGAATATCACATCCAGAAACAGCCGCCCAGTGGAATGTTTGGTATGCATCCTTTAATACACGAGCAAAAACAGAGGTGCATATAGTGTCTTTATTATTTGTTCAGTTAACAAAGACACTGTAGACAACCGTAGATACAGAGGTACATATTTTAAAGAACACAAACATGTATTTCTAAATCTTTATTAGAGCAAACAGGTGCAAAATGTTATGTTTTTTGCGAACATTGTAAAAAGGTCACCCCTACACCAAAGGGTCGAGTGGTTCCTCCCACCGTGGCAGCGTCTGTCCTGCGCAGCGCTGCCTGCAAATCAATGAAGCCAGTCAAACAAACGGGGCTGGACAATCGAAGTTTGGACAATTTACGGAGGTTTCTGTTGCCGGATAGTCGACGACACCAAGGACATGTATACAGCGAATATGTATAGAATCCTATTTTTGTGTTCTTTGTCAGAGTAAAGAGGATATCCACGTCAAATAATTTTCTACTTATATACGAGGAGTTTGATGTATTTCGATAGAATATTGTAGCTTAACTGAAAGAAAAACTACCCTCCCTATTCGAACTAAGGATGATTTTTGCTAATACTGGAAACCCACTAAGGACTCCGTATCGCAAACAGGTAAATACGCTGATATTTACCAAAGACCAGCCTTAAGACATAATGTCCACAAAGCTGACTTCATGGAAGTCGCAAAAAACATCTATTTGACGGCAGCTCGCAGCCTAAATAAACTTGTGTAGCCGACGGTCTAACAGAAAGAAAACTCACTTTGTTTGAATTGTTCTGAAATGGCAGTGTTGTTCTTCTGTGTGTGATATAAGATTCAAATAGGCCACCTATCGAAGAACTGCTATCGAGAACTGCTGCTTGGGCTGTGATCCAGGTCCGAAACTGCTGGAGAGATGCAGGCCTGTGACTTCCCTTGATGCTCAGTGTAGCCGAATGTCTGCACTGGCCAACAAGCAAAATAGTCGGCCAACCTTTTTCCAATTTCACTTATTACGTATTTTGGATTATAAATGACGTACACATGAGTTGGCCATGAATACCACTTCTCAAAAACTCAACCAAACAGAAGTTTCCACAAACACACATATATATGTAGGCTATGTGTGTGTCTGTGCATATATCTATATGTGTGTGTATATATATATATATATATATATATATATATATATATATATATGTGTGTGTGCATACGTATGTTTAGTTTGGACCTAAGATATTTAGAGTATAAATCCCATAAAATGTAATTCATACATGCTTTTTGCTTGCTTGATTAGGCTGCTCTGTATTGTACAGAATTACAAAGTACCGTATACCAATTGTCTATTGATGCATTCACTTTGTCCCAGTTACATATAGAGTTTTAAAACTCCCTTTAGTCCAAGAATTTGAATAAGCATATTTATTCTGCTGTGCTCATGCTGTTATCCTGTGGCTAGAGCTCCATGGGCGAGGCCTGTTACTGGAAGCCCTGTGTATTTTCAGCTCGGATATGACGACGCTCTGTTGGTCTGGAGCAGGCTGATAAGATGCCGTCCTCTCCCCATCACAGTCTCTCACAGTCCTGCATGAGAGCAGGCAGGCAGATGTATGAAAACAAAATTCCCTTTCAGTCCCACAGAAAAGAGAAGTTGCACTCACCTGGAAATGAAGCTTGGGGCTGTGTGGCAGGCGTTCCCTTTAAAGACTGGCTTGTCTTGTGTGTTAGTGGATATGTTAACAACTATTATTGGAATGTATACAATGCCTGTATCATTTTTCATCTTGGCAAAAGTGTTAAAAACGCATTTGATACTGACAGTGACTGCCAAAGTTTTAAAGTAAAATGCAACATGGGGCTCTTTTAGATCTAAAATTATTTATGTCTAACCCCATTGATTCCCCACACTGTGTTTTCTTTCAGTTAGACATAACATTATAAAGATATTGGTATGAAATGTCTGTTAATGAGGTTTTTGTGGCAGCTACTAAAGAACGAGGCCATACTCTACTCTAATCCTTCACTTTTAGCATGTGGAACAGTTTTGTTTGCACCGTGCGCTGAAAGCACATTTATAATTTTAACTCGGTGACACAGACCATGCTAAAAAGAGCCTTTAACTGTGGAGGAAATGAGGACACCAATCACTTGGCAAACAGTGGGTCAAACTTATGTGAGGCGGTCAACCAGTCGTTCACAAGAGAAGATCCTCTTGGCTGGAGTCCAGACTTGAGTTGCTCAATCCTGTCACCACTTCATGCTTGGGATTCCATCAGCTTCCTCTCAGCTTGTGATTCCTCGGTGAGGGAGGGCGGGGGGGAGGGGGGGGGGTAGAGGGGGGATAATCAGTGTCGGATAGTAAAGAAGAAAACAAATCCCTGAAGGGACAGCTCTCTCAGACTAGGACATCTGTATCTTGTAAACATAAGGCACAAAGTTTCCCAATCACTGGAGGATCCCCCCCCTCCCTGCCTTAGCATGGACAGGCCTTCTGTAGCTATTTTAAGTAGACTTATAAAATAGCAAATTGCAGAGCCAGTTGTTTGACTGTGTAGGGAAAAGACACACAGTCATACTTGAAGTCACTGAAACCATTCTGAACATGTGCATTAAATACGGCTACTCATTAATGAGAGTGCTAAGGTTAAGAAGTCTGGCGCTACACCAGAAATAACTGTTAATGTTGACCTGTGAATAGCGTATCCAACACCCCGAGGCAGTGTGACATCAGTGTGACACAGATGTCAGAGCTATAGGCCCCTGTGGACCCTGATTCTGCTGACTGCAAAGGTGTGATGGAGATTGTTCTGCAGGTATGGATCGCTGCTCTGTAAAACACGAGTCCTCCCCACACTGGACAGAAACCCACATGATGATAATGATGATTGAGTGTCCGGTCAGTTAATCTTTTTCCCCCACCTAATATGTGGCTATATGTGAGTGACTTTCGTCTTGGAATGAATTTTACATGCAGAAATGTCCTGCAAAAGGGGCCGTCATAATATCCTGATACACTTCACTCAGATATTTAATCATAATCATATCAAATCCAAAATATACATTATGCAGCAAGTTGTTGTTTTGTCCTGACTGGGGACAGGGACGTTGTGTAGTTCTCCTCAGCTCTACGGAGCTTTTCAGCATCTTTTCATTTGATTGTTTTGGGTTTACAGCCTGCAACATTTGTGTTTTTTGGTTCACTCTCACCGCTCTCATCAGTGTCCTTTCCAGACGCAGCAGTCAGCTGTTTTCAGCTCTAAAAAAGCTGCCCGGCAGACAGAGACCGTTAGCGGCCAGCTTGTGAACGTAGTGGAACATTTAGCAGTTAAAGCACTAGAAAATTCCCGCCGGGAGTTGGAGAGCAAAACAGAGCAAAAAGAGAATATTGGACTTGCATTCATGAGGTTGGCAAAAATATTATTCTAAAGACGATTTTGAAATGACTATTTCTAAATGAGTGCTAATGTTACTCTGTATCAGCTGGATGGGTAAATGAGCAACCGTTGGCCAAAAACCTCGCCATATCAACGTTTTAAACTGATATGTGGCCGCAAAGTCAGTTATTGCAGGTGTAGCCCTAACCGTAACTTAACACCATATCGTTTTTCTGTTGACCTCCTGTGGTTTAACTTCTCACCTTGCTGCGGTGATGTACAAATGTACTCCTGGGTGTTCCAGTACACCGTCACATAAGGAGCACACTTCTGACCACACCCACCAGGGAAGCAGGTTGTGGTCAGAAGTGAAACTAACTTTCAACCAGTGGGAAGTGAAACACTGCTGTTTGGCCCATTGTTAAGTTTAACGTATTAACAATCATGGTAAAACGTTTAACTCATGTTAATTCTGTAGTCAACTTGTCTAATTTAAAAGTGTTTAAGCACATTTTTAGGAAAGAATTGTTATCATTCACTTAGACTTAACCATGTTGATCTCTTGTTATGGTAAATTCACCAATATATGGTTTGAATATATGTAGGCATGGTTAACAAACACCCAGCCTGAACTTGAATTCAACCTAGTGTTTCTGTGTCTCCAGCCACTTGTTGCCCCATCGTCACACCCCATGGCTCCACCCAGCCCGAGCACCAACAGCAGCACCAACAACAGCAGCAGCAGTAGCTGTGCAGGCTGGGATCAGCTCAGCAAAACGAACCTCTACATCCGAGGCCTGTCCCCTTCAACCACAGACCATGACCTGGTCAAGCTCTGTCAGCCGTGAGTACCACACTTCCTCTCATCATTATCTGCTATTGATCAGCTATTGATTTTTTGACCTACTTAGTTTTAGTGTCTAGTTTAAATGTGCAGTGGCAGTCAACAAATATATTTGAATACAAATAAATACAAAGTTCTGTGTGTGTATGTATGAATATTTATGTATGTGTTTATATATAAGTTCAGGCTGGGTGGATTTAAAGTAATTGTTAACCATCCCTACATATATTCGTAGCATATAATGGTGATTTTACCATATCGAGATCAACATAGTTAAGTCTAAGTGAATATATATAGACAATTGCACACATTTGTATTGAAATATCAGAATATTTATATAATTTGGTCTTTGTTGTAATTTATTGTTTTAGTACATTTTCTTCCTTTCTAATAAGCTGACTTTGAACAATTGTCTGTTTAAATATCCCCCAAGAAAGGATTTAAGACTTAATCAGCTTTTTCTAACAAACAGAGTAGATCATGGACCATGCAGAGAGTGTGGTGAGGCACCTATGGATTCTTATGTATATATTTTAGATTATAACAAACGCGACAGTATTGCATGCATCATTTGAATATGACATGAACAATGATCTTGAAGCCCTGACAAGGACAGAGCGTAGATGATGAGCAACTTGACAGCAGCACCAGATCTCATATATCATGCTTGCGGATAAAGGAGAGATACTGTCAGCACCGTGCTCATCCACAGCTCGCTTTGTGCGCTGAATGCTTTATAGAGACCACCCTGTTGCCTTATAGAGTTTATTAGCTTTTTTTCCAGAGGCCCCATCCTTTAAAGCGATACCGACTGAAACAAAGCTGCCATTCATTAGCCGCTAGAAGTCAGTATATGCTACATAGCGTCTGAATATCATATTTAGCCTCTTCCAGCGGTGGCACGCTAGCCAAGTGGTTGTAGCTAATAACGTTAATAGTAGCGGCCTAGCAGAATGTCCAAGAAAAGGAAAGTTGATGTAGAAGGTAGGCAAGTTAAGGATAGATGGGAAAGTGAAAACATGTTTGTGCTTAGAGACAAGCTGATATGAGTTCTTTGTATTGAGGCAGTGGCAGTGCCAAAGGAGTACAATTTATGGCGGCACTTTGACACCAAACGCAGAGCCAAGTGTACTAACCTTAGCCACCAAGAAAAGCAACAAAAAGTCAGAGAATTAAAAGGCAGCCTGCGTTCTCAACAGAATGCATTCGTGAAAGTTACAGCATAAATGATGCAGCCGTGAAATCGCCCGATTGTCAAAGTGTTTTTCACAAGGTGCGTTTTTGAAGCAGTGTATGCTGAAGGTGTGTGAACAAGTGTGCTCTGACCAGAAATAAGGTTTTAACAATGTGACTGATCCTTAGATTAGGATGGTATGTGATCTCCAGGTGTTCACTTGGAGAGATCTACTTGGTGTGTCCAGGCAGCATCACTCCCATATCCCACTTTGTCCACATCATGTCTGAGTAACCTGACCCAGAACCTGACCAGTATTATTATGCACACATGAAAATAACCATTTCAATAGGCTGTTTCATTGTGGGCTATAATAAGGCTACCAAGACTGAGAAAAAACATATTGTTATCTTGACTTTGTTACATAAGCAACTTTCTATATTTCATTAATACAATGTACACTTATGTAAAAATTGCTGTACACTTGAATGTCTGCTTGCCAAATATTTTTCCTAAACTTCTGCGTTCAGAGCTAGTTATTACTAAAACCAATATTACATCAAAGCAGACAAAAGTGTGTTAAGTAACTACAAGTACACGTACAAGTAAATGTACTACATTTTGATGGTAGTGTCAGAGCAAACGTGCTGTAGCTAGCCACACATGATTTGAGATTAGAGTCTAGATGAAAGAAAGGTCATGTTAATTCACCCAGTTTAGCATTTAGCCTAATCCCTGGCTGAAATACCCCCCTGGTTGACTACAGGGCACATTGTGGGAGATTATATAGATCACTTTTAACATGATACGTATGAACTGATTATGTCCACCCAAACAAAAGCCAACCAGTTGTGTGGATGATTCCAGAGGTGGCCTTCTTTAAACAGCTGTCTCAGACTTTAGTCTATTTAACCTAATTTCGTTGACAAGATTCTTTCCAGAACTCTGTTAGTTTGATGAGGTAGTGAAACATGTATATTGTGTATGTAGTGTGTGTGTGTGTGTGTGTATACACACACACACACACACACGCACGTATTGTATATATCCATACATTTCTAAAAAGAATGTCATTACAAAAATAAAATAATTTTTTAATCTGCACCAAAAGTAAACAGTTAAAAAATTAAAATTCACTATTGAGACTATATTTGAGTAAATAAAAGAATGAGGCATGTTTTTTTCTATTCACCTCATTACCATCAGTTTTTTAGCAGCTCCCAAATAAAAGCATTTTTAAAGAAATGAAAGTAAGGTAACATGGTGCTCTCACCACGCTCCTATTGTCTACATGCATATGATGACTGTTTTGTTGAAACCATGGTAACATCATGAAACAGATGAGACTTTTGAATGTCACAATTTTCTTGATTCGTGACGCAGTGGCTTGCACTTACCTACAGTAACAACAAATGAAAAAAAATGGAATACAGTTCACCAGTGTTCCTAAATGTAAAATGAAAACAGTAGTTGACTTTGTTAGAACTTTACACCTAGATGGCTCCCCATATAAAAACATTATCCCAACTGTCCCAGTGACCTGATCTAAAGAGAGACTTTGGTAAAGTGGTTTAGTATGGCTGAAGAAAAAGGGACTGTTTAGCTTTGCACTCACATGGTGGGGATTTTCAGAAGCCCATGGAAACCACTTCCTGTTTCTCATATTTTCACAGTGATGTCATTGGTTGTTGCTCAACCCTCCCTCTCTGTGTGTGGTTTATAACTTGCTCTGTCTGGTACATTAACCAGCTAACAATGCCTCGCCTTTCTGCTCCTCCCCTAGGTATGGCAAAATTGTATCAACAAAGGCCATCATGGACAAGACTACAAACAAATGTAAAGGTGTGTGAAGTTGTTTTTCCTCTTTCCAACGCCGCCCTTGATTTTTTTTATATCTCTCCTCTAGTTAAGTATGTGTAAAGAAATCTCAAAAACTGCCCTGCAGTATTTTCAACACCTCATTGTAAGAGAGAATATCACTTCTACACTCCCCCCAAAATTGGTAGACGTCCAGCGTGTGAATTCTATCAAAATATTATGTCCTTCAGCAGTTATGCAGTTGTGTCAGATGATCCGGGCAAGTCAGGAAACAGCCAACCAGGCTGCTTAAAGCTGCCTCCCAGCTCATGTTATTTTAAGCCTCAGCCCTTGTCTGTTGGTGTGTCACTCCTGTGGGTGGTTCCTGGGAAGAATTGGCCAACTCCTCCTCTTTCTGCCGAGTGACAGTGTTGGTCTTGGTCCAGTTCTAGTAGACTGGCCGTCTGACTAAAAAGGGACTTAGTGATTCTTTCTAGTGCTGATGGGATTAAGAGAATGCTTTGTCACTCTCCTCTGGATTATACAGATGCCAGTTAATCAAAAGCTCTCAGTGAAAGGGGACACCGTTAAAGACCTTGCTTTGACTGAATTTTTTATACAAACCAGAGGTGGCTTTAGCAATAACCTTATGCAACCTTGAGTTTCACAAAAGTCTTTAAAGCCATTGTTTTTTTTGTTTTTGTTTTGTTTTTACAGATTTCAGAGGTATCAAGAACTTGGTAATAACTATGACAAGGATTTACATTAAACTTTTAGTACCAATCTGACCCATTCAGCTGAAAGAACCCTGACATACTCACCATAATTTAGCTTGAATAGGTTAAATATAGCAGCTGCGGTAGAGGTTAGGGACCATAGGTTCGCCCTGTTTGTACCCTGCAGGACAAAGAGCTGACCTGAGCCATGAATGTCACACTGCTGTCTGCATCCTCAGCACTTTTCAACCTCTACTTCCACACACACACACACACACAAATACACACACACAGTTAGATAGACCTATATACTGCAGAAGTAGACACTGTACATACATATACTATAGAATCACATAGTAACACACTGTATGTAAAGTTTTTTTATAGTAACATGTTATGTCCACTGATGAACAAACAGCCCATCATCATCCACCACAGCGATGCTTAGGTCAGCCCACACAACACAGAGGCTCAGCCATTATTTGTGCTGGCAATAGAATATTGTCCTAACTGTGCTGCTTGTCTCCTCAGGATATGGCTTTGTGGACTTTGACAACCCCACTGCAGCTCAGAAAGCTGTGGCTGCCCTAAAGACCACTGGTGTCCAAGCTCAGATGGCAAAGGTGAGGATTCATTACGGTCTAGAACCAGTGTTACTGGGATATCAGTCACCCAGTAACACTGGTTCTCTTCCTTCTGGCTGGTCAGGCAACTTGAACCCATTATTTACGTTATCAAATAGCAGGAACTGCAACTGTAACTTGACTACAGGGTGTGTGCTCCCCAACCCTTGGTCTGTAGACTGCTCATGAGCAAATGTGACAGTGTGTGCCAGGTTATTGCAAGTTTGCAAGTCTCAGTTTGCCTGTGTTTGCAATGTGCAGCTCTGTCCTTGTTGCACTTGCATATCATTGGGTTCTGCACAAATAATAGTTAGAGAAGTGGTAACAGGCTGATGTGGTTTGTGCTCATTAACCTTGATCTTGAACTTGAGGTTTAATGAACTGTGAAGTCACAATGTTAAGTTACTTTGTTCATCTGCATTTAACTTCTAGTGAGACATTTGTTGTATCAACAGTTTCACCCTCCAACTGCTGCCTGATGACCTGGCTCTCCGTCTTTCTTAATTTTTGTCTTATTCTCATCGTTCCATTTCTTTTTATTTTCCATTAAGTCTGTTTGCCTCCCATTGAATTAATAGTAAGCTATAGTTAATACAGTGTTAATATAGTGCACATTTGCACTGCACCACTTCTTAGTAAATTAAATGTGCAAATGTGCATCATCACCAAATTTTCAGATGTGCTCGTGGATGGTTTATAATGTGATGTGTGTGTTTCCCTGCAAGTGTTGTGTGCATATACATCATATACATCATAGTCCACCATGTGGACATACTTACTACAGTAAGTCCGTCCTGGAGCGGAGAATAGACTTTCTGTCCCCTCCAAAGCACCATTACACATGCATTTAATATCTCCCAGAACAATTATTTTACTTAAACCTCAGTTGAAAACTTTATATACCAATAAACACATTTCTTTTCACTGGATAAGTTGGAGTTTTAGTAGATTTTCAAGTTAAAGAAATAGTTAGTGGCACTTTAATTGTGCCCAGTGTTGTGTGGACAGGCACTCATTCAAGGTTTCAATACACTACAAATCCAGCTTTATTTGTTCACAATATAATATAGAAGATTTCCAGAAGAAAGGCTTTAAATCAGGACTGTATTACTTTAGGCATTTACACTCTGACATTAGAAAGGAAGTAAATAATTGTGAGTTATGGTAACAGGAACCAGTTGGGGGAAATTAGTTCCCATACAGCACTGAGTAAGAACCCTTGGCCTCATTTCCCTGTCTGGGGATCAGTGGAGCTTCTTAACATGCCTCTGTGCACCCATTTTACTTTTTTAATTAAAATAGAGCAGCTTTGAGGGGAATGCCAAAGTTTAATCTTTGTATTGTGGAACTTAAATGCCATTATAAAGTGTGAACCTTTCACTCCAGCTTTATTCTCACTATTGCTGAAGCTTGTTTAGGCTTAATGGACTCTCTGACAAAGGTCCCGTTTCCTGTTTTTTATCTACCCAGGCACCCTTCAGTGGGCTTTCTCTCATTATTATTTCAAAGACAGGTGGTGGGAAGTGGCCAGATAACAGTTTCCCTTCTTTTTTACCTTATGTTATTTCAATTCATCTTGTCTTGCGATACTTGACTTTGTGCTTCCCTTTCTCTGTATACATACAGGGGATTCACCGAATGCACATTTGTACAAAAGTTATTAATATAGGCACAATTGTATATCATGGAATTATTTAAGATAGTTGTGTCAAGATGTGTGGATGAAATGTATAGAGGAACAGCATTGTTTTGTGTTGTTTCTTGTGACCAGAAAGTTGCAGTCCAGTCCCTGGATCAGCAGGCTAAATCTGGGTGGGGGAAGTGAAAGAGCAGTACAAGTCCATCCCTCATTACCACCACTGTATTGCCCTTGAGGATGGCACTTAATGTCCCAGTGGAGCTGCTCAGTGGTCACCAGATAAGACCGTGGATGTACTGGGTACCTACAGGGTGTGAATGGGGTTGTTCCTATATTTAAAAAAAAAGAGAGAAATGCTATCTTAATATGCCCTGGTTAAGTAAAGGTTAAAAGTATACGTTTACGTATACGTATTATATACACCTTATGAATTGCATATTACATTTGCCCATCCCACATCTCAATTTGAATCCTTTAGTCAAACAGCAGTAGATCACTCCTTTTTTACAGCATCTTCTACTCCCTGTTTGTGTAGCGAGGCAGAGAGTGCACCCTCCATTAGCCGCACCTCTCTTTATCAGCTTTTCACCTACATGCGTGCGTCAGTCACAGTTAATGACTGCCTGATGGGTGGTGACCCATTCAAAGCACTAACAGTTTGTCTTACCTTGCTGCCATATTTCTGACCCTGCATTTCCTCTGACATACTGTTGGTTTTCTTTCTTTCAAATTTCTCTCAAATGATGAGAGTCTGTATTAAACCAGAGGAGCTGTTATGGTAGACCTGCTTCTGTCGGTGTATTACTTTTAGTAATCCAACCTGTCCCTGTAGCTGACTCTGAATAAAACGCTGAATATTAATGGTGAGAGGGTGCTCCCCAGGGTCTCGTAGCCGTGTCTTGTGTTTCTGCTGATGCTATTAAAATACAGCAAGAAATCAGCTGACATGAGCCTTAAGCCACCATGGGCTGCATGCAAATCTCTATTTATCACTGCTCATGGTGACCATTTACTACCTAAAACCCCCAACAGAGACCGACTGGAAGAAGCAGAGATAAGCTGAGACACGATACCATAACTGAGGTCTGTATTAGAAGTCTATTCATTTTTTGCAGGGATAAATTATATGGGATTGCAAGGAAACTTCTCTCCTCTCTTCCTCCTTCTGCTTTACATGTTGCTAAACCCACTGTGAATGTGATACTACAGAGGAATGTTTTTGTGGTTTCCAGGTGTGTTTCAAGCATTTCCTAAAGTGTAAATACATTACCTCTGGCTTCCCCTTTCTCTTTTTTTCACCATACAGCAACAAGAACAAGACCCGACAAACTTGTACATCTCCAACTTGCCTTTGTCTATGGATGAGCAGGAACTGGAGAACATGTTAAAGCACTTTGGCCAGGTCATATCCACACGCATCTTGAGGGACTCCTGTGGAGGCAGCAGAGGAGTGGGCTTTGCACGGTAAGATCCTTGTGGAATCTATTGTCAATGACATACGGTCTTGCATATTAAAATACCTTTTTTTTCTTTTTTTTTTTACTGGTGCTACATGTAGCCTAGCATTTTAACATCAATCCATCTAAACTACGTCAAATATGACACATTGATAGGATTAAAGAAAATAAATGATATTCAGCTGAGATGATGCTTCATGGTTAAAAGCTGTAAAAATGAAATGGAAATGGAAGTGATGCCATGGGTGGGGGAAGGGAAACACGTGGTAATATCCTCTTTATAATGTTAGTCTATAGAAAATGTATTTATTTTGAGATACAATATTGCCAACAATACCAAAGGATTGAGAAAGCTATCAATGGTACCAGCTACCAATGATCATGATGATAGTGATGTTTGAAACACCTTTCCAGTGGTTAAAAATAATTTAAAACGCACTGGGTTTTTGCTGATTTCTCACCATAAAAATGCTCACCCAGCTCAGTACAGAATGGTGTTTCATTTCTAAAATTAGAAAACATATATCTATGTTGTTAATCGCAAAGCAGAAAGAACAGTGGAGGGACAAATGGAACCTCCTTTAAAAATAGTTTCACAATGACTGTGTGATTTAATTATAGTGGTAATTCTGGCTTCCCCCAGTCTTACTCGCAAAACCTGACGTCTGATTGAAATACCTGACAGACAAGGACTGGGTCATGACTGACGCAAACAAAAATATCATAACGCATCAAAGGAATGTTTTTGTGTATGTGGGTGTGCACAAATAGGTCTGTGTGGCCCAAGACTATACAGGTTGATGCCCTAAGATGTAAGATAACATAAGATAACACTTCTTATATTGAACCGTTCAAGCTGTTTAGGCAGAAAGAACCTGCTCACCCTTGTTACTGCAGTTATCACTGATGTAGATATGCTCTGTGTGTCTTTTTATAACTTCAGGATGGAGTCAACTGAAAAATGTGATGCAGTCATTTCTCACTTCAATGGGAAGTTTATTAAGACACCTGCAGGTGTTCCAGGTAAGACATACTGAATTATTATCTCATATTTGTGGGAACACACTGTGGAATTATAATGTTAAATGATCTAGTTTGACCGTGCCATAAGAAGAACATGTGAAAGAAAATTTATCTAATGACTATAATGTGTACAATGTTAATGGGCGGTGTTGAACAGGCAAGATGAAGTGGTCAGCCAACTGATTCATGCTTCTAACAGGAGTCAGTGAGTCTGCTGGTAAAGCGCCCATATACACTCAGCACTAAGTGGCAGAGAGAAGACAAAGAAAACGAGAGAGAGCTGCTCTGTGTGGCCTCCACTCCCTCTCTAAGCTTTTTAATTGGATTATTAGACTGAAATAGTCTCTGCTGGCCTTGCCTCCTTTAGGAAGGGGAGGGGATTACAGCTGCCAAATTAGATGTCTGTGTTTCCAGACTACCTAGTAAATGTGCACTCCCAGGCTTCAGGGAGTGAATGACTGTATAGCAAGCAATGACAGACAGCTCTGGTTATGTGTGTGTGTGTGTGTGTGTGTGTGTGTGACCTTTAATATTTTTCTCTCTCTTTAGCACCACCTGAGCCCTTGCTGTGCAAGTTCGCTGATGGTGGACAGAAAAAGAGACAGAGTCACAATAAATTTGCCCAGAATGGTCGGGGTTGGGCAAGGGACGGTGACTCCAGACTGGTAAGTGGATGGAGTTGAGAGGTCGAGGTGGCTGATGGGAACCAATCCTTGACCAGATAGGAATAATAAAGGAGTGTGACAAATATTACAACCAGACGAAAGAGTCATCTAAAGGAATAAATTATTAGATTTTTATTGAGTTGTAATCCTGGTTATGTTCTCTGCTGCTTATTATAAAGTCTTTTGTAATCAAGAGCACCCTCTTTCAGGTTTGAGCCATCTAAATACACAATAGACTATTGTATGACTTTGTGTTGGTTAAGTGTTGGTATTATGGGCTTCAGTTTAGTTGCCAAACCTGTGCCTTCTTTGTCCCCAGGCTGGAATGACACTCACTTATGACCCCAGTGCAGCTGCTATGCAAAATGGGTAAGCTACAACAACAGATTAGATTGCACCATTGTGGTCAATAAATGTATATTTCATTGTATTCAACTTACTTTTTAACTTTCAACTTATCTTTATTGAAATATACTTCATTCTTTGTCCACAGATTCTTCCCGGGAGCATACAGCATTGCTAACAGGATGATCGCTCCGACATCCATGTCTCCTTACATGTCTCCGGTTTCAACATACCAGGTTTGAATCCTTGTAGCTTTGATACTGTAATGCACAACGGTTCTCTATGTAGTAACTAAGTAAAAGTAAGCTTTTATGTTTATAAACCACTGGGATTCAGAAAGTCCTTTGTGGTTTCGGAGGTGTGGGTTAAATATGTGACAAAGGACACTCTGGCCTTCCATGCTTGTTGCTGTGCCACTCGCAGTAGCATGTGATCTCTGGAAATAGCAGCAGTTTGATGCCAGTGTGTTTACAGAGTGTGTCTGTGTGATGTTCCAGGTGCAGAACCCATCCTGGGTGTCTCATCAACCCTACATCATGCAGCACCCGGTAAGAACAAAACCTCTTTCCCTTCTCATCATCACTATCACTGTCTTCATCACAATTCTCTCTCTCCCTTTTCTCTCTTTTTTTTCGTATTCCATCAAAGCACTTCCCTCTGTGGTGGTAACAGAATTGAAACATTTTTCTGAAAACAGACAGACACAATATGGGAGAGTAGTAGTTACACATAAGGTGACACTGATCCTTGAGGATTTACAGCACTACAGTGTTTGTATAGGAATGTGAAAACGACTGCTTTGTAGAGGCTACGTAAAACTGTATTTAATGACAGATGCCAAATATTTTATAACAGATGGGTTTGAATTGAGAGAGAAGAGTCCTTTCTTGCTTTGAAAATGAGCCAGCGTAGATGAGGAAACACTGCTAGATATGCATTAGGCCAGCCAAGATGCTTACAGTCAACTTGCTCAACTTGTGACTATTCTCCTTCTGCTGTGGGCATTAGTGAGTGAAGTCTCTTTGCCTGAAATCCAATCCTGCAAAACTCATTATGCATTTACATCTTCGATTTTCTGCTTCATTTTAAATATGAACGTATTCTATCATCTTCGTTTAATATTGTTTTTGAGCAGTATTTAAATTTTACAGAACAATATACCTTTAGTGAGTTTGTGGGTGCGTCAGCTGCATACATTGCTCGTCATCTGCTCACACTTCTCTTCCAGGGTACAGTGCTATCTCCCTCTATGGACCCATCTATGTCACTACAGCCTACAACCATGATGGCACCTCTTGCGCAGCAGATGAGTCACCTCTCTCTGGGCAGCGCAGGAACGGTGAGAGAACCTTGCATGGGATCAGAAATGAGTTCACACGTTACACTTTAGTGTTAACAAGATGTTAAAAAGTGCCTTGTTAAACTGAAACATGTGTAGATCATGAACATTCTCTACATACGACTCTGTTTCTCTACCCTCGTTGTGCAGTTCATGGCCGCCAACACAGCTATGCAAGGAGCATATATCCCACAGTATGCACACATGCAGACATCAAGTGTTCCCGTAGAGGTACGTGCATCAACAGCACTGCAGCCTGATGTGTGTGAATCATCCTCCTTTAAAACAACAGCTCATTGTTGGCAAAATGGCAGTGGCAAAGACTTAGGATTATTTTACTCTCTCTTCCAGGAAAATGGTGCACAGTCACAAGTGGACTCATCCGGCAATCATTCCCCATATTCCTACCAACAAACCAAGTAGTGCTGAGGTAACATTTGGACAACAGCTGAAACAATCACGTCTTCAAATGCAACGGATGCTAAGGATCTCTTCACTGTTTTGCACAGGTTCTGCAAATGTTTAAGTGAGACTATTTTTGGTATCATTTTCAGAGGGAATATCCAAGTTCATCAAATGATTCAAATTATATTTTAAAAAAGTTTTGAAAAGGTTTTATTTTCATACTAGAAAACGTTTATTTTTTACCAAGGATTGCCACAGGATACAAGGAAGAATCATGTGACTAATTGTTCTAAGTGCATGATCGTAAATATGTATTTTGTTAATATTTCCAGAAATCTTTTTTTTTTTTTTTCAGGCAGACATTTTGAAAATGATGTTTTTGTGCTTGCTGTGTGAGTGTTGCTATGGTGAAGTGTTAAGTGTTGTTTTCTTGTAAAGTGATTTATCTTAGTACTTTAGATTGATCTTTCTCTCTGAATCAAATTTGCCTTCAAAGTTTTGATACAGTAGCTGTACAGACCACCACACAGAGCGGCAATAACCGAAACACGTTGAGAACAATTGCCTTGGATGGAACTATGTAGGAGTTTTTGTTTTTTAATGAAATCCACGTGTTGTTATTGTTTTTCCCCTTCCAAAACAGATAGAAAAGTAGAAGAGATTTTAGAGAAAAGGTTTTGAAATGACTCCACATCTGATGATTTTATTGGATGTAATATTTATTTAGAAAGAAGACCTTACATGTTTCTGGATGTTGGGATGTGTTTAAAGCTGAAAGATCAGCTTTTGAATCTTGCCTTTTTGATTACTTGGTGTTGTAGAATAACTGATATGAACTTGGTGGGATGGGGGAATGAGAAGGGGCAAATGTATTTTGTTTTGGTCGTGTTTTTTTTTTTTTTGTCTTTTTGGGTGATGTTAATTGCTATTTTGATGGTGTGTGTCTTTTTCACTTTTATTTGAAAAACTAACCGCAAAACATAGACTTATGATTGTGCAAAAAAACAACTCATCAAAGCCTTGTAATAGGACTTAAGCAAAAATTCAGTGAGTTGGGAGGTAAAATGAGATAAATATTAGTATTTTATTGCACCTCACTCTTTGATAGGAAACAAACAAACATGGCACTTTCAATTGTAGTTTACTCCACCAAAGATTGTGAGCTAGTACACTGAGGAAATAGCATTATTTGTCTCTTTAACCAGGACATAAGTGACTCTGCAAACTAGATTGCAGTTTGGACAGTGTGCCTTTTTTTTGTACATTCAGTTTTCACAGGTATTAGTACAGTACGGACGCATACAAGCATGAAGGAAGGCCTGGATCCAACAAGTGCCACAGATTAATTTCATATTTTGAAAAAATGCACATTATAGTAAAGATTAAGTCAAAAAGATAAAGAAACTATACAGTGCTACAATAGCAATTTGATATGACATAGCACTAAAAACACAAGTCAGATTTTCAGTCTTCAAGTCCGTTTTTTGATCATAGTGGATTAAAGCAGGCTTTTTGATTATGGTTCCCTCCAATGAGCCTGTGATTCGACCTGGTGGTCAGTCAGACCAGTTATCTACCTCAGAGTTTTCTTTCTCCTCTGTACTAGGTCGGGTTAGCAGGTCCAGCCCGCCCTTCCAGACCAAATGCCACGCTCAGGAGCTGGCCACACACAGCTGTTTCCTTATAAGTCGTTTTGAATACTTTTTGATTTTCTTCAAACCTATTTTTTAATGATGTGTTATTGTAATCATTAGGAGGGGCGACAACATGTTTCTACTCACGTTCACACATGAAGTTTCACCATTTTAAAAGAGCTGCTGCTTTAACGGCAATAGATTCCAGAGGCTGATCTAAGATGTTAAAGACCAACAATGACAACAAAGCATTGTGGTGTTCACTGGATCTGTGCTCCTTTAAACAAACATGTTTGTTGCTTTGTCTTGGGTCTAGACAAGCTCGCAGCAGCATTTCCTCTGTAGCTAGGGTGTGCAACAAATGTACAGGGCCGCTGTGATTATACTTGAGATTTCTGTGTAATGCCTGAGACTGAGAAGTTATACTGTCTTGTGAGGTTTATGCTGCTAGTGATGTCTGAACCAAGTGCCATAGTATCTGGGTCAAGAGTTGCAGAGGTGCATCCAAGAAAGATTGCTCATCTAAGTAACCACCATGTTGAACAGTCATTAAGTTATATGAAAAAGTTCTAATTTATGAAGATTTTTGTACAGACGGCTTGAGGAAATTAGAGATTTTCATCGAGCTATATGAAAGTTTATTGTTTTTTTTAATTTGATTTTTTACTTGTGCCACACAACTGCCAGTGGTAACTTGCATGTACAGTTTAAGGAATCTTTCCTCTGTATTTTTGTTTTGTAGTGTTTGTTAATGCCAAAGACTTTTTTTTTCCTTCAGTAGATTGTTGCCTAAGGTTTATTCCTTTCATTTCTTTGACATTTTTGAATAAACATTTTCAAAATTTTCAACTTTATTCTGTATTGGCGCAAAGAGCTACTTTTTCTTCATCCTGAAACCTGAGTACACCTCTTTTCCCTTTGAGTATGGCCGTTTGATAACCTTGTGGTTAATTATGTAAATATATAATTTGTGTAATGTGGGTTTATTTTTACAGTTGAACAATACATTTAATACGATGATGGTAGTTACTGGGGCTTGGCTGTGGCTTCAAAGGGCTGAAATCCAAGCACTGTCTCACACTTTGTCTCTCACATTCAGTGTATGTTTAATAAGGAATCTGGCCTTATCAGAAATTGGAAAACATGCATGCATCAATGATTTACCTTTCCTGAGACAGCTTGAAAATAATGTCTTGCTCGATTTATCTTTACAAAACATGAATATTGGCTCAACAACAAAAAAAGTATGCTATAGGAAATGTATGGATAAATGTAAAGAAATATCAGGACAACATTACATGTTAATTTTGTGAGCCGGTGATTAGAAATGAAAGATACTTGTGCAGTTTTCTGTAGGCCAAGGTTCAAAAATGGAAGAAGAAAAGGAACAGCTGTTCAGTTCCCCCGTCTAAGCAGCAGCTGACAAAGGTTACTTTGCTGTCAGTTTTCTCCCAGATAGCAGGCTCCATTAATGTGACAGTGACCATCTCATACCTCACACATACATTAACCAGTCTTTCAGATATTCACTCAGTGAGTTAATGAGACATTATCTCTTGCAGCTGTCTGGAAAACATTTAGCCACAGACTGCAAAGCCACCGTGTATCAAGAATCATGCTTTCCTTCTGCTTTTATTTTACATCACAAAAGAATAAAAAAATCTGACAAGCGATTCAGCATCCACTAAACCTAAACAGCTATAAGACAGTTCCAGTCATCTATGCCATCAATTGTAATAACGGAACAGGAAATGTATTCTGCAACCGTTTTCCTCTCATTCAAGATGTGAATGTAGTTGTAGCTCTGTTGAGTTGGTCTAGTATTTACCCATTGGGTGAGGACCTGGTATGGACCATATAAACACTGTCGCATGGTATTTTTGACAACATGCATGGCCTGGACAGGGTGAGTTATGGGTATCAGGAGGTATGGCGTAGGGTGGGTGGATGGGGGCGTCTGTGAGCAGGCCTTGCCATGGCAGATGGGTCCGCACGGTATCCTGCGGGGTGTTGTGCCACCCTACGGGAAGCCACCAGCTCCAGACGAGGAGCAAAACTCACGCTCCAGCTGTCTGTTTGTGCCACCTGCGCCTACAAGCAATGGAGTCGAAACCCCTTCTTCCCCCTTCAACGACAACCACCCTGCCCCTGAGGCTCTCTGTTGTCCCCTACCTCAGCTGGTCAGGTAGGAAGCAACCCTTAATCCATACACTTTTTATCGTCCGTAGCTTAAGAAGAGGGATCTGCTTTTTCATACACACTGATGTAGTAAAAAGGTCATTACAAACCATATTGATTGTGATTATTCAGGCAGCACTGTTATGTCTTATTACAGCGCTATTTATCGGACCAGGCTGATGCTTGACTAGATTTGTTCATAATTAACAGTTAACAGTAGGGTGGACACAACTATACAATATAATGCAATCGACTGCACTACCTCAGCAATAAACACAACCATTGCAAAAATAAATAAATAGAAGAAATATGTAAAATATGGAACAAAATACCTGCCAGGAGATGATGATAGTATAAAAGTGAACATTATAAGCAAGAGCAACTTGATTTCAAATTGATTTGGAATAATCCAGCAGATGTTATGGATTTAATGTGTGGTGGTAAATTATGGTATGGAATCTGGTAAATCATATCAGCATAATCAAAATGTTTTAACCACAGCATCAGAAAGATAAGTCAATGATAGCAATGGCAGTTTACAGTGTACAAACTGATAACTTCACTGTGCAATAGCAAATACCCATACAAATGTAAATTCATTAGTTTTGTATATATATTAATTTGATTCACTATTGTTTAAATATTTGCATGCTATATTTTTTTTATATCTACTACTGTTTGCACTGTTACCGTTGCTGCTGTATGCCCTGCAATTTCCACACTGAGTGACTAATAAAGGTTTCTTATCTTATCTTTTACAGAGTATAAAACAATGCAAATCCAGAATCAGCATTCAGTCTGATGAACACTGTGCCTACAGCGACACCTAGAGGTTCCTGTAAAGTAATCTGGACTTTCTGTTTTCCATCCTCAACACAACGGCTGCATTACCAAGGCAGCTTTTCCAAGTTTCGAGTTTTGTAATTAAATCACAGATAATAGTGTTCAAATTGCTCTTCTTTTATTGCTGCCAGTTATGTCCAAGCAATGTAACAACAAGCAGCAACAACATTAACTTGATGAAAGACGAGTGTGTAGGTGAAATCAGTGCAGACTGGTTTACAGGGTACTGTATTTGCACAGTACTGTATTTACTGGTCCAGTGTTTCAGACCGTGTTTGTGAGCTGCTGTGCCGCGTGTGTGTGTGTGTGTGTGTGTGTGTGTGTGTGTGTGTGTGGGTGGGATTTCGCTCACGTTGCTTGCGGACACTTGAGTCGTGCAACAGTCAGAAAACTATTTTGGTGCTACATGATTTTGTTCTCGTCTTCGCTGTCATGGAGTCTCCGAAGAACATTCGCCGTCCCCGATCAGTGTTACTGTGCGTCTTGGTGTTGTGCGTCCAGCCGCAGTTGAGTTTGACGGGAGGTAAGAGTTCATGAACATTAAACGCCGAATCTTCGCTCGACCAGGAGCTACATTAACGTAGCTACGGGTGTACACAGCGGTTGAATTTAGCAAAGCGTAGGCCTGTGTTACAGTAAGTAAGTGCCCTCGGCGCTCTCTCGTGTGTGTGTAGTTTACGGTTCCTCTCGGGCAGGCAGACTTGTAAATGTGTCCGCTGCCGAACCAACTTTCCCGAATGTCGACACTGTTGTTTAATTGCATAATGGAAACATTAACTTTTTGAACTGAACACAGTCCCTACACCTAACGAAGTTAAACGTCGCGTGCTTTCCTGTGTTGCATAAACATAAAAACTCCGCAATATCCCTCCCGGGGCCGTTGTGTATTTCAGGGCAGCATTCTTTGGATTTCGCGTGAAGGCAAACAATCATGGCTAATTTGTAACGGAAACGTAGAAAACAGTTCAGACAGCAACTTTATGTGGAGCGATGGAGCCAATGTAGTCTTTTCAGTAGATACACTAAAATGAAAGTACGTTTATGACCAAGTAAAACACTGCTACTAGAGCCCAGATAAAGTGGCGGAAGTGTGACAGATGTGTGGGTTTTGGTAAAGCTAGGGACAGAAAACCGACCAAATAACACCAGACAGCTACAAGGGGAACAGCCTAGAAAAGCATGACACCATTTGCCAGACCCGAACGGCACTCATAAAGAGGAACAGTGGTCACAAGTTGAAACTAACCACATTTGACCAGTGAACACGTCCAGTGTAGTGGCGGCTGTAGAATAGCATTAACTGGCATCCAACCAATCGTGAGGCAGAGTTGTTGCTGCATCTTAAAATGGTGATTTGGTTACGTTAGCAATCATATAGTCATATTTCATAAAGGTGTTATTGTACATGTTCTTGCTGTAGCCTCTAAATCATCCCACGCAGACGCAGACAGCTAAAATACATTTAGAAATCCAGGAGCCATATGTTTCCATCACCATGTTTTGTCCCATGATTCCCCTCAGACTGCCCGGCAGACGGACGCACGTGGGTGCCGTTTGAAAACAAATGTTACCACTTTGTCCACGGAGAAGAAGACAATATCAAAAGCTACACTTTTGAGAGAGCAAAGACCCTCTGCCAAGGATTTGGTACCTGACATAGTTTTATATATTTGGGGGGAAAAAAATCAAAAACAAAATGACAAATGGACTGTATTCTGAAAGTGTGGGGGTGATTCTGTTGTCATGCTTTTTCTAGAGCTTCTGACCATCCAGAGCGCTCAAGAGAATCACTTCATCATGCAGTATAGCCCAGAGGTGTGGAAAGGCGTTGTCAATGTGTGGCTGGGAATGTATTTTGACACAAACAGTAAGTACCATGTGACCAGAGGGCTGTGAAAACATGCAGGCTAGCTTCCTCTCTGTTACAGTCAAACTATTACTGTTGTTGGGAGGTAACTCGGTGGAAAAATGACACTGAATCTTAAAGAGTTTTGTTCCAGATGTCTGTTATAGATACTGTATATAGAGTATACATACATATTACATATGTTAAGTGTTCCATCTCAAAGTGCATTGATCATTTTCTCAAAATCTTAACTCAAGGTCAATTTATCTACATATTTCTGAACTTCTTGTCCATGTCAGCTTAAAAGTTGAGCGTGAAAGTTAATTCTTGACCTTGGAAACAGTAGGCTGACAAATCTTAACTCAAGAGTACTGGGGAGTTATCAGCTACTTTTAAGGCATGACAACTCTGACTCATACTTGTCTTTAAATGCCAGCACACCTTCAGGAAATCCTCTATTTTTGAAGCAGTTATTGGAGGCACAGTGGGGGAAGCCAAGCTACCAGTGGTGTCCTGAAGAGGAAAAAGATGCACGTCACTGATTTCTTTCAACCTTGTTTGTGTTGTAGTGCAGTTTGTGCGAATGCTGTAGGAGGACAATAGGCAAAGCAAAAGGGACGCTGTAATCCCATCATTACATGACTGACATTTCCTGTGATCGTGGTTAGTAGTACTGATTGGTTTATCTTGTCAGATGACACCATGATGTGGTTCGGGGGCGACCCTGTGAAATTCACTAACTGGGAGGACAGCTCTCCATCAGACCTCGTGCCCTTGGACACATGTGTGGCTCTGCACAGCAACACGGGAAAGTGGGAACAAGTCAGCTGCCTGGATGAAGTGGAGAATGGAGTGATCTGTGAGACAGACCAGAGTAAGTCTCAGAGTAAGGCAACAAGTCTAAATGTCTTTTAATATGAGTATATGGCAAGGTTTTTATTTGACTTCAGAAAATATGGTTGGGGTTGTTTTCCACTTGCCTCACTGTGTTGTTTATTTTCCTCAGAGGCAGAAAAAGCCCAGCAGAGTAAGTTAACCTTTTGAACTTTGTTTTGCACTTTCTTTACTTACTTTTCTGTAATTTTTGTGCATATAGTAGTGACTTTCCCTGCACTGTTAATTGTCCTCCTCAGAACCCAGTGCACTGCTGTCCGCCCTGGTCATTCTCAGCGTGGTGGCTATCATGGGAGTCTCCGCAGTTATTTGGTTCCTGCACCAGAAGCACAATCTTGGCTCCACCATCCTCACGGCATTCGAGTACCACCCTCCGTTCCGAGTCCTGGACGCAGACCAGTCGTGCCTGGTGGAGGCTGAGGAGACTGACAGCGTGCCGTAGGAGAACTTTGTCTCACCTTCCACAATTCACACCTCCTCCTCACTGGGTGGGTGGGTCCACTGGGGGGGAAAAAACTGTAACGGAAGTAGTTTTGGGTTAACACGTGTTGATGTCATGACTCAACATAATGTAGTGTGAGTGTAAGAAAACTGACGTCAGGCTTACTCTAATACTAACCTCTCTCTGTGGCACATAAACATCTCACTACTGCTTTTTTGTCATCTGCACTCACGAAGAATCATCTACATTTTTTCAGTCTGGTGCATTTTCCTCTGCTTCTGTAGCCTGGTCGTCTGTGATTTGATGTAACATGTTATCAGGCACTACACATTTCTTGGATAACTTTTGGGATCATTATTTCTCTTGCACGTTAAAAGACACTTACTATTGCATATCGAGATGGGGACGGGATTAGATGAAGAGCAAAGCTTTTATATTTTTTGTGAGCAGCCAGAAATTTCCTGTTAAAGGGCTAGACCGGTGATTTAGTATTTAATTCCCAATCTTGTGAGACTAACAAGAGGGAGATTGAAGAACATGCTCATGTCTTTCAAACTCCACTCCCCAGTTTGTTACCCAACCTTTCTGTTATACATTTATATTCTATCAGTCCAAACTGAGATAACCCTGACGACATCATCAAGGGTTATTTTCTCAGGCTTCAGAAAGCTCCCTCCAGAGCGAAAGTAGAAATTGTTCAACAGTGATGAGTAAACTGACCTTTTTATGTGAGCGTCCCTTTAAGCAGTATTCAAATAAACAGGAATTCTCCAGTGCAGGTTGTCAAGGGCACATGCAAATAGCTTGATCCAAACAAGAGCCCAGCTAGAGTATAAGCAATGGCCTCGTTACTCTGCCCATAAATGTAGCCAGTAAGTTAGATTTGCACAGTCCATAAAGCTGATGATTTGCAATTTCCCCATTGAGGGACTAATTAAAGGTTTATCTTATCTTATTTTTCTGGTAAAATATAATAAAATGGAGCTGTCCTAAACTAATTTCAGCTTTTATTGTAATTAAGAGTGAGACTAACCAAAATACAGCCAGAAAAAAGCCAGATTTTTGTTAAAAATCATGACACTAATAAAACAGTTTTGAGTCATTCCAGGGTTTTTTCAAGGTGGCTATCGTGAAAATAATCTGCATTCACAGTTCATCATGTTCCGTTGCTGCCCTGTGAAATCCAATTGGCATTATTGTCATATTGTTTTTAAGAGAGAGGTCATGTTTTTGATGTCGGAAAAAATAAATCCTCCTGTTACACTTAAGACAATCAAGAGTTGGCTCTGGGATGGGTATATTGCAGAATTATGATTATACATTTTTAACTGCATGAATGCTTTGTGCAATATTTGAGATTAATTTGGCAGGATCTGAGCCCTTGTGTGATTTTCATAATAAAGTATGTTTGACTATAAGAAAGGCTTGTTTTTGCTTTTATTGAAGCGAAGGTTTTTGGCAGTAACAGAAATTATTGCTGGTAGTCCGCTGCCAGTAATATGTCACCTTCCAGCCGGAACAGTTCTGCTTAATATATATGTCGATGCATAATTGAGGAGAAGAGGATGAATTAGGACACTGACATTGGGGATAGAGTCTAATTAGTTCTGAGAGGATATCTGAATCACTGTCATCTGAAAAGTGTCACTCCCTCCAAATGTCCAGTGGCTCTGTTGACATCTCAGCATGGGCCAAGATGAAACAGAACTGAGAGAAGTCAGCAGGAAATGTCTTTTTTCTTACCATTCATGCACATCTAATTTTAGACTTCCAAGAAGTCTGTCATCTAACAAATTATCTTTAAATCTTGGCTGCATGTGCCTCTTTGTTGAGGACTTCCTCTTGATGTTTTCAGCATCTAGTTATGAATTATGACCAACATTTATTGATGCTGCCCACTAATAGAGAGCCATAACAATAACCTTTTCCTCCGAGCGTTCCAGGTAATTTCTGGATTTGGCCACAAGGTGGGACAGTGAATCACATTTCTGTCAAGTCTTTTCCCTGACATTGCTGGGAAGGGATTTTCTCACACTAATTAATGAAGTCCAGAAACATGGAAGATAATCAGTTCGATTATTTGGACACTATTGTGAGAATATTTGTTGTTGGACAATAAGAACAATGATTTCTAAAAATGACACTTCTGTAAATTGTCCAAGCCTAGAGGTAACAACAAATATCTTTAAACGTGAACGCAGAGCAAATAGAGTCGAAGAAACACAAGACCCAATGTTAAATTGTAGGAGGCTTATCTTGTCTCCAAGCTGAGATGAAAGTCCTCTTGATGATTAAGAATGTCATGTAGTCTCACTGTGCTAGCTAATAATTAACATGTTATGCAAGATAAAGGTCCAAACAGCAGAATGGGACTGGAGAGGACCATGACTGCAGTGTGTATGGGATTGGAGCCCCTGTGTGGGGTTATAGTGTGGTTGGAGCTGTTAAACTGTTGCTTCTTTCAAGTTCTAGTTAAAATTTCAATAAAAAAACAGCGGTTGAGAAAAACAGAATGCTCCTTTTCATTCATTACTTCGACATGCATTATTTCAACGTACAGCATCTCAGATGTACAGAATGTATACATTTTGAAGACCAAAGAGCGATTCATGCTCATGAAAAAGCAACAAAGTATAATTTCTTTTGAGATACAAAAGCTGATTGCTGTGAGTAAGCTTCCGTTTGAACAGACCTCTGAATGATACTTTAAGACATCTTGGAGTGTGATTGTAAATGTTCCTTTGTGTACACATTGTGGGTGGCTACAGGTCTCTTAATTGCCGTAAGCAAAACAACTTTAGCGATTCAAATAGATTCAGTCAAAATTGAAAAATGAAATGAAAACAAAATGGTAATTCAGTCTTGATTATCAGACTGTATAAGATCTGCTGAACCTACACATTTGTCATTTGTTGTGATGCTACAGAACAGTGTTCGGCTGCTGTATTTCATCAGTTACAACTGAGAAAAATGTGTATTGACTCGCAAAAGGCATAATTATCATAATTATAATTATGATAATTAATTGCAACACTAATGTACTGAAAAGCTTCATTTGATATTTTTGGAAATAATGGGGTCACATTTAATTTATGATTACCCTTTTGAGGCATAACCATTCATTTTTTGCAGATTCCAACTTAAGTGATTTATGCTGTTGCAGCCCTAAATCCCTCTTTTCTGTTTAACTGGGATGTATGTATTTTATTATCACAGAGGGGCTGTTGTCTCATCACAATGGCTGTAATGGCCTATTTTTGCTCAATAGCAGATTAATTTCATTCACACATCTGCCACACCACTGCTTGAAGCAGAAAGAGGCCTACACTGACCCTGAATGACTAATTAAAATGGACATTGGTATGCATGAAAAAGATGACATACAGGGACGTGACAGATGGAATGAAAGTAGAAAACAAAGGTTCCATCAAGCCTGTGAATTATCAAGTTATGTGTCAATAAAACACAACACAGAACAAAATACACAACCCCTTGGCTTGCTCAGAAACTTCACATTATTTCAAACACAAAGGTCAGAGTCAAAGTCAGTCAGAGCTCCTTCCTGCCTTTCTGGTTTCATGTCTCATTTTCTCAGGATTTTACCAGATATGAGTTATTTCTATTCAGCTCATCCTCTCCTTGTTCCGGTCTTTCCTGGGAAAGGTGTTCTTTACACAGAACTGTAGTGCATCTGTTTCTCATGTCCTGGAAGTCTCATGTTTCTCCCCCATTCACTATCCTTGAACATGCTCCAATTAACAGAGGAAAACAAAGGCCACTATTTAGATGACAGCTCTCTGGCCGGCCATTATGTCAAGACGTGGCATGCTGCACTTCTTACCACCTACAGGGCTATGATAATCTTAGTTGGGTTACAATTTGCATGTGCAAAATGAATGCTTCATTTTGATTTTGATTTCTTTGTCACTATTTTAACATACAGAATGCCAAATACTTACATGTGTCTGATGCTACGTTAATGCAAAAACACTACAACTGTATCATAAAAAGTCACAGTGTGACTAGTAAGAGCAGTCTTACATTTTTACACCTGATGTTTGGTGTCAGTGTTTAAAGTCTGAGAGAATCAGAGTTTAAACTGCATATTCCACACACACACATGCACACAGATGCAAACTTAAGCAAGGAATTGTTTTTTTTTAGCTCAAACACTGTGCCATTTTTAAATCAAATGCATGTGCAGTGCTGGAAGGCTTTGGTGTTAAAGGGATCAGAGCATTGTGTGCTGACATGATTAAAATCTGTATTATTTAAATATGTCAGGACAAAAAAGGAAATCCATGACAGAGAGTCCAACTCCTGTGCCTTAGGGGTATTCTGAGCTTTCTGTGTGGACTGATAGAAAAACAATAATTAAAAACAAAAGCACCATCTTAATTTGTTTTCCATCAGTCTCTAGAGAGATCATCTTTGCTGTGTCTTTGGTATCTCATTATACTTTCTAATCAAGACTCTTTAAAAATCCCTTTAAAGGGGACAGACTGTTTGCCCTTCCCCCAGCATGCTGCTGCATTGCAGCCATCGCCTGCGATTTATTATGTTACAAATGACCAAGGTAGGCTGACATTTTGATTGTACAATGTGAAAAAGCGTGGCCGGAAAAAAAGGCTTTCGCAAGTGACGCTGCTCTGATCTCTTCCATCGCTCATTCTCTCTAATGAAGATTGTCCAATACAATTAAAAACCCAGGTATCCTGTGGCTCGGCTGACGAATTTATCAAATCTTTTTTTTTTTTCCTCCCTCACCATGTGTGTTTAGCCAGCCAGGCATGCGTTTCACTCAGTCCAGTGACTGCAGCATCTAAAATGACACAGAATTAGGGGGGGGGGGGGGGAATCAATGAACACAAGGGGATGGTGAACAAGCAAATAAACCTGGTTTCAATTACAAATGCTGATCAAGGATTTTTTTTCTCTCCACATCTTTAATTCAAACGTGCCCTTGTGCCTTAATTACTGTGTCCAATTAGCTCAACTCCATGTACCGTGTGCCTTGGCAAAAGGTGCAGTGCCATGAATGGAAATCCACTCCAACCCTGAACACTAACACAGCTTCTTCTTTCAAAAGAGACAACACGGTGCAGTGTGCTGCAATTACAAGACGTGGCTCCAGAAATTATACACAGACATCTCATTACCTCGACTCTAACCTCCCCCCCAAAAAAAGCAAATGTTGATCTTACTCCGCAACAATTCATTACGGAGTTATTTATAATTTGTTATATTTTAACACTGGATCAACAGCACTACATCAGTCCACATCAGCGATACATTTTCCTACTGTTGCATTGTTTACATCACACTGTGTTGTAAATGTTTGTCCTTGAGGTTAATGATAAAATGCGCCCCATTTCCTGTTGCAGATTGTATGCTTGCTCAATGATCAGAAAAAAAAGCAGATGGTCCGTCCACACTTTCAGACAAGAATGTGGAAAAAGTATAAAAATATAATTGACAGGGGATCCTACCATCACTTAAATAAAGAGTTTGAGCTACTCCCTTTAAGACACACGTGTACTTTTTGGTGGCAGGTGTAATAGATCCCAACAATCATGTTAAAGTATGTGATATGTTATTACTTTCCAGTCTAAGTTAACTTGCACCCTCTGTATTTACCAGCACTGCTGTCTCAATCTTTCTCAACTTTAAATGTACTTATTGCTATCACTTATTGTTCTCTCTGCTACTGCATGTTGCTTTTTATTTAAATGTTGATCTATTGTCTGTGTTGTTTGATGAGTCTGTTGAGGCGTCTGCTTTTTGTGCATGCTCTAATCTTGGCTTGTGTAACACTAAGACTGAAGTGATCAAATCTTCAAAAAAGACATTTTGTCAACACTCTTTGCTCACTGTCACTGTAAGCAAGACTTATTGTGCCTGCATCCTTTCTGTGGAGTTTCATTACAAAACAAACTATGAGAGCGTGTGCAGTATAATCCACCACTTTCATTTGTCCTTATTTTGAATTTTAAAAGGTCTATATTACACCAGGTCATAGATGACTTACATATGACCAAGTATCTTTTTTAATCAATTTAAAGGGTTATAAATAAATCGTTAAAATATGTAGCATCTGAAATGTTTTTAAAATAGTGACTTTGTTTTCACTGTCACACCAGGGACAGTTCCTGAAACCTGTGCACCTGTCTGTGAAGGACTTTACCCACTTTTACACGTGCATATGGGAGTGATGAGTAGCGCGAGGCTGTTAAGATAATAACGCATTAATCAGTAGCGTTTCGTTTTGGCGAAGCCCGCATCATCACTTTAATTGTCCGTGTCGATTTTGACATGGGTGGTGGTTCTACATTTGGAGGCACTTTGTGTGTCGTCCCCACACACACCTCACAGATGTGTTACAGCTCGTGCACTTGCTGGCTGCCGTTTTCAGAACTAAAGTTTGCATTATAGAAGCCTTGAGCTGACGTCACTTCTCGAGTTGCTTGGAGTGAAACCGAGGAGCGAGTATCTTCAATCTGCGATTAGAGACCAACACACTCGGTCACACACACACTCCCACCCCCGGACTCAATTACTGAGCAAGTCTCCATTCATCTCTTTCAACATCCCTCAAACAACGCAGAAACTGGGAAGTTAACACTGTTTTTTTTGCTCCCTTTTCGCTTTTTTTTGTTGAAAGGAATACACCAATTTTCAACGATACGGTGAGTTTAATTGTCTGTGTTTAGCCTTCGGGAGTTTGCAACCTACGGTCGCTAGGTATTACTCACCAACGTAGGTTCAGTAAATGTGTTATTTCACGAATTTCTGCCGCCGGGGCTAACAACTAAGCTAACGTTCTTTTGCTAAACCGAGTAGCATCCTTTCCCTACACTTGCCTTCATTCAAGCGTTATCTGCTGATTGAGTTCAACATGGCGATAAAAAAAAAAAAAGTTCATGTCAAAGTAGATATAGCGTTTTCGTATGCTGCCCATCTCAAGTTTGTTCAGAATACAACTGTTGTCATGTTGAAACTGTAACTCGGTCGTGAGAAGAGTGTTTTGATATGAGAGTTGAGCAACTAACGTTAACATGTCACCGGTTACGTTACTTGGCACGGACAGGCAGCGCTGTCGAGTCTTGTCATTAGCTACCGTGCAGCATGGATCTCGTCTTTGTTGCCAGCACGGTCCACTCTGCGGATCCGCCGTGTGTCCAGAAACATTAACGGACGGATGATGAAAACATTTGTACACAAGTTAGCTTGACAGAATATTAGGTTGTATAGCTCACAGCACGCCTCTCGGAGTCTTATCATAGAAAAAGTAGCGTCTGGCTGCCAGTGTAGCCGCATGCTTGTTGTGGTTTTACCCTCCGTGTGACAACATGAAATTGTCAATCAACTGGATATAACACAGGTGGGTTTTATTAATGTTTTAGCTTCTTCGTCTTTCCTAACATTTAATTATGTGTTACCAGTGTTTAAAGCCGGGGGCTGCCCGCTGGTGTTGTCTCCCCCTCCTCTGTCTTCTCTTTTTGTTGCTTTCTCTTAAAGGAGAGCGCAGCTAATGCAGCAGCTGCGGTCTGGGCTGAAATTTACCCTTTGAGATTATGACAATACCCTCCATTTTTTTCCCTTCTGCTTTCATATTAACAACAAGGCATTCGCCATCTTGGGGGTATTTAAATTAGCACGGTCTATGCAAGCGGTGTTTATTCGCAACAAAGTTATGGAACTTCGGAGGGGAAAGACATCTCAATGACACAACCTTGATTTCTGCTGAAGTGAAATTGAAAGCGTTCTGTGAAGTTTGATTCGTATTGGTGAGATTTCCACACTGATTGGGTATGTCATGGAACTGCAGTCCAACCACTGATGACATGTCACACATTTGGCTTATAGCAGTCGTAATTTGGGTGCTACAATCACAAACTAGGCGTAACTTCCAAAGCAGAAATCAGGGCATTTTATCACTGCCTTGATCTTTTTTTTGTGTGCATTATTTTAAGTTAACTTGGAAAAAAAGGTTGCACCCCCCCCCACACACACAGATGGGCACATAGGCCACAAAGCACAAACTAGAAAAAGTTTTACTATAATTCTACAGTGTGTTACAGCCTATTGCCACGGAAACGAATCACCTCCACGCTTGAGATAAGCAAACACCAATGAGCCTTTCTTCACAGAACACATCTTGGCTTTTCGTAGTAGGAAAAGCACAGGTGTTACTAATAACATTAACGAGTGGCCCAGCAAGCCATGACTGTGTGACGGCGAGCCAGCATGCACAATACCAGGACCCTGAAACAGAAGCAGCTAAATGGAATTCAGCCATCATTCATTTATTATTTACACGTGTGATTTTCCTACCGTGACATATCATAATCTCTTTCATGAAGATGGCCCGTGGATTGTTAAAATCCCAGACAAGATTTTCAAGCAACGTGTATATAGGCCCCTTTTTAAACTTTGTCATGACAGCATCAACAACAGGAGTGTTGGATGCACCTTGATTTGTGAACACCAGTGCTCATACAGTGTATAGAGCTTAATGTGATGGTGTAGATCTAAACGTGCATCATTTAGTTTGCTTAAGCAGGCATCTTTGGTGTGCTGCAAAGCAGAGCTGATTTGTCTTCGGATGTAATTGATAGTAATGAACTAGTGTGTGCCCTTTGCACACGCAGTCCTAAGTGAAACGGCAGTAAACATGATTCCCGGTAAAGTCCATCATTTAAATGGCTTCAGTAGCCAAGACAGTAAGATAAATCAGATCACAGCCTTGATGTGTTATGCATGCATCCAGTAACTGCCAATGAATCAAAACACAGGTAGAAGGTCACCAAATTTGCCTCATATTTATTCAGAGCACATGTCCTTGAAAAGCACTGCAGGGAGAACAATGTTCAAGTGCTGTGTACTAAGATTCTAACGTGAGTTTTTAACATTGAGAAATCAAAAGAGTCAGCAACTTGGATTTTAATTTCAGAAATATAGCAGGGTTTTGTTCTTTCAGGCGCTAAAAACAAATGTAGCTCATGGTTGCTGAATTACTTAAAGGAGCACATTTAAATGTTAGCAGCCCTTGCAGTCAAATTAAAAAAACATCTTCAGCTTAATTATTATTTTCAGAGATTTATTCACTTGATCCCAAACTATTTATTGTATAACTTAAAATAACTAGTTGTCCCACCTACAACCTACTATAAACATAGACCTTAAATTCCATTACACCACATAGTATATCAGCATTGTGATATTTTTGTGCACAAGGTCAACCTACAGGACCTACAGTATCATAGATTCAGTATTAATGTCATGTTTCACGGGTTACCAAGTTGTGTTAGATGCAGCCAGATTTGTGCGTTTCTTTTGCTCACCATTTGAAGTGGGGGTCACTTGAAGCACTTCTGTAGCCCCTCTTGGTATGTCCTCAGAGTACGAGAAGGCCCCCCTTTTTGTGTTCCTTTTGGGCTCTTGAAACGGCCAAAGGGAAAATAAAAAGCAGGACTGCTAATAATTGTGTTTTCACCTATTTTCACCCCGTCTTCTTCTACTCTTACCCTTTCGACAGGTTTGCACTCATTAATCAAAGGTGCTGCTCTCCTGCTGAGGGCTGAGCAGGTTCATCAATTTGGCAGTCAGCTTGCTGTAAGGAACAGTAGAGAGGCTCTTAACACACAAGCATAAATAAATCTATGGTCTTTATATGCAAGCCCTGAAGGTTAATGCTGCATAATTCAATATACCCTCTTTGTCTGTTGTGATTGATGTTTTTAAACATGTAAGGCTTGACGGGAGTCCCTTTTTGTAGGTCAGTGTTGACACTTTATGATTGGGTGAGCTTGGGGGGAGCGGCACGAGGGAGGTGGATTATTAGGAATATGTCAGGGAGATTACTCTTTTTCACTCATCTTTCTGGTCTATTTTCTCTCCGCCTGGAGATGCTTGTCAGAGTGCTTTATTTGAACCAATGATGCTTCTGAGATTGAAGTCTCCCTGCTGTGTTAATGGGGCTGATGTTTAAAATACTAGTGGTCTGGTCTATTTGTCTGGCTGTTTTATTTGCCTCCTTTGCTGCAGGAAATCCAGGCCAACTGAGAACAAATGACTCCATATTCCTAATTCTTAGTCAGATAGTTACAGGACTAATACAAACATTTTGTCCAGTTTCTGTTGTAAACCTTTCCCCTCTCACACAATGACTGGGCCTCAGCGCCCCCCTGTTTTTATTGATCCTCATGAATTTAAAATCTGGTCACTGCTGCCACAAACTCTTCCAACCGCTGTGCTATGAACGCTGCTGCAGCCACATTTCTTTTTTTTTTTTATATTTAATTTTTACTCAACATTGTTTGGCCCGATAAGAGACGAGCGAAAATAAACATATCGCAAAAGATTTCTGCAAAGGCCAAAATCTAAGGCTTAATGAGTAAATTCTTTCCTCACTATAATGAGACATTGCACAGGCAGTGGACAAACATATTTGTATGCCATGTGAGTATTGCAACTCTGTCCACATTTCTTAAGTAGGAGACATTCTTATTTTGAAGAAACATTGTAAAGGTACAGACCGCGCCACTCATTTTATAAACTTTAACAGCAATTTTTATTGTTGTTTTTGTTCTTATTATTATCTGGAAATCATCTCTATATTAAATAATGTCTATAATCTCAACCAAGGTCCCTAACAACATGTTGGCTAACTGCAATTGAATCACATTGGTTCTGATGATTGGACTTGTATTGTGGAGGGTGCTCATCAAACCACAGTAATATTTTCATAGCCTATTTGACACTATCTACTCTTACAATTTTATATTGGACCGATATTGATAAAATGTTGACTGTCTGTGTTTTCATTTAGCATAAACCACAAATACATGTATTAACAAATGAAAGTAAAGATATTAAGATGCGACAGGCCCAGTCTTCACAAACATGATGTTCACCCTGACCTCACTAGCAAGCTGAAACCCTCAAATCATGTAACACAAGGACTGTCAAGGAGACTATGAAGAGCGAACCTGCTTTTGGTTACCTGTTAGTTATATTACTCATGACTTAGTAAACAGCTTTCTGTGTAGGGTGGCCAATGCCATTATCTGTTCTTTAAACGATGGCTTAAAGCGAGATATATGTACTGCTGAGTAACACGAGGAGGCTCGGCCTTGTAGTAGTTCAAAGACTTGTTGCAACAACCAATTATTTGAAACTAGAGTGACCTTTTAACTCTTGTTGTTGAATGAAACATGCGGTTGACAGTAATTTCTTTAACATTGGCATTCACACTACAAGCCGACACAGATGGAACTGTAAAGTGACCCGCATGTAGATGACGCACAACAAGTCAGTGTTGCTGCTACTTATGTGAGAGCATGGAGGCTGTAAATGATGAGAGATCCAGTGTTTACTGTTCAAATTTAGAAAGTATATTAGAGAGGGAGGGTAAGAACATATCAAAGTCAATGTGACAGATGAAAGTGGCAGATCTGTTAATTAGATCCAGAGCCTTGTTACTTTTTTCCTTTTAGTTTTTTTCCTGTCGAGTATAGATATTTTAAAAGGATCAGTTTTGTTGTGGTAGATCGTTGTTAGATATAGCTTTATGTATTATGCCATTGCACCCTCTTGTCTTGGTAGATGTTGAGCATAAGCCAAATCAGTTTTGAAGATCTGCGGCTGGGTCAGTAAAGTGTTGATGCAAACCTGTGATGTTCGGTAATGTAAATAGAGATGAACTAAAATGTAACAAACATAACAGGTAATAATAATTAACAGGTAGCTTTGAGAAATGATATGTTGTCTTTTACAATTAGTAGACCCGAAAAAAACCAACACCTAAAATCAGAATGGATGACCTAAAGCGTGCTCAGATTAGTTCATTTGAGTTGAATTAAATTAGTATCTTCCTTTTTGGTGGTGGGTAATTATCTATTATTATAAAGTCTTTCTGGTAATTATCTATTACCAGAAAGACTTATTGACATTTTAGTTAGATTAGTCACTGTCTGGCTTTTGTACTCGATTGTCACTGTTTTGGTCCTCATATCATCATCAGATGTAAAAACAAACAAAAAACGGAGTACAAGTGACCGTATGCAGGATTCTTTGTTTTCTTTGCAGTTTTGGGTAATGGTGTTAGCTAATTAACGTTTGTTTGTCATTAGTATAAGACTTGTATTCTCTTGTATTTTCTTGAGGTTTCTTACCAAGAAAACAATAAAGTGCCTCCTGTAATGTTTCACTTCCTTACTGTGTGAATATAACCTTTTTTATTTTAGCCCGTTAAGATGGAAGCTCACTCCTTTTGATACTATGAGTTGTCTTGCAGCCATTTTTAAACAAAACTATGAGGATAACATCACAGCCTTCAGCTGTTCTAAATCAAACATCAATGCAAGTCTTACCTGGCATATGAGGACCATCCTTTTTCCTTTTCCAATAGTATTACCCTAAAGAGGACAGTTTTTAGAGAGCAGCGGTTTACAGATAATGTAAAGGGAAAATAAAGAAGCTGGGAACCCTCAGTGATTGTTATTTATAGACCACAAAGGGGTTGCTGCTTTGACTTGATTTAGTTCAGTTACTATACAGGACTAGGACTTCAATACTCCTAGGGGAGACACCTTAGACTGATTGACTTTGAGTGATTTATGAAAACCTGAAAGGATTTAAGTGATTCAGGATTTATTCAAAGATTGAAGCTGGTTTAGGCTCCATTTCCTTTACATTCCAACAAAAATGAACGCAGATGGTAATGAATAAATAGTATACATGTGGTGGCTGATCAGAAATGTTTGCAGTGCCTAACATATGTGTGTTATGGTATAAAATCTCTTGACTTTGAAGCACGTTGTTATTTGAGTGTTTTTCAGAAAAGGATGTTTCTACTCAAAAGAAAATACATTTTACGTACATACGCGTGCGTGCGTGCGTGCGTGCGTGTACACACACTAGACCATAATCCAATTTCTCCCAAGTGTGTGTGTCATATCCCAAAGCCCTGTGTTGCCTCTTGGAGCAAGAGTTAGATTTTTTGCTGATGTTTTGAATGGATAACTCATTTCCCAGAGGGTCCATATATTACCATTTTTATTTAATTTTCAGGGAGCTTTCCAATAGCAATGATGCGGAATGAGTAAATCGATAAAAATCAAGCGATAAATCTGACTGCTGTTGTCTCGCGTTTCAGGTGCAGAGCAGTGGTGCCACAGAACTGAGGACGGCCTCATACAGTAAGTGTTTGGTTACATCAGCCACCCATTGTCCATCTGTGCCAGTATGCTCTTTGAAGTGCCTTTTTTGATTTTGTGTAGGAAAAAACAGTTTGCTTTGTTAAATTGGAAAAAGTAACTCATGAATGGAAATGCAGGACTAAGCGGGACACCTCATTTAAAAGTATTATTTAGGTTTAGGATTAGAATTTTCCAATTAGGTTGAGATTTAACAAAGTCCTCCTTTATGAAATTCGTTTGTGCTGCATTACACTTGCTCTCATTTTGTCCGTATCTAATTAATTCCTGTCTGTCTTAGAATTAGAGTGTCAAGGCTTCAGAACATATTTAATTATCTTAGGGGAGAAAAGAAAACTTTTTTGACTATAGGGTATATTAAGATAAATTACTGTTTGTCAAATAAGCGGTGATTGGTGGGGTTGGAACTATTGTTTGGCTTTGTTTTAAACTTTAATTTGGGCTTCTCCGCATACAAGGCGTTTCCTGGCTGCTATTAAAAATGGAATTGTTGCCCCAAGACAGAGGTGGTGGTCCCTTCAGCCTGAGCTCTGTCTGTCTATCAAAAAGTGTGACGTGTGTTGTTTTTTGTTTGTTTTATTTCTCTCAAATTATTAGTTTGGTTAATCTTACTGTGTTGTACATGCTCCATTGTGGAACAGGTGTGAATTGATGAGAGATATTTAATATGAATACTGTTTTTCTAAGCAGTTGGTTCTCACACTAAATCCAGACACTTTCAAACCAGACAAACTTGAAACTGAATGAATTTGGTGTTGCAAGTGAAATAAGTTTCAGTTTTTAATTGTAATATTGAATTGTTGGCTGTTGCCCGTTTGCTACTCGGACTGATTCTATGCTTCCCAGCTCATCTATTAAAATCCTTAAGGTGACTGGAACTGCTCACTTAACCTTTTATTAAGCAAAGAATGGTGAAATCGTGCCATGAGATTTATGACGTGTACTTGGCCACCTCCCGATCGAGACAAAAAGTCTCCCACTGTTTATGTGACTGACCCTGGAAAGAGACAGGTCATCTGTAGCGCCGCTGTAGACACGCTGAGTTGAAATGGCAATGGCAAAATGAGCCTCGCCACAGGAACCCCATCATCCCTAAACCTGAGCACTTTCTCTTTCATCTGTGTGTGTTGTAGAAGCCCCCAAAGATTTATAACAGCAGTTATGAGTAACCTTCAGTTTACCTACAGGGCCCAACTGTAAGTTTCACGAACAGCTGCCAGGCTGGCAAGTTATCGTCCGCCATTGCTTTTGGTTGCCAGGAGCTACCACAATGCTGTACTCTAATCTTTCTGCACAGTCCTGATATGGCCCTGAGTCATTAAATACATCTTTTTGTGTGTGTGTGTGTGTGTGTGTGTGT